>JASEVX010000004.1:113436073-113536073 GCA_031761405.1 Serripes groenlandicus | reverse complement strand
TTAATTTCCTTCTTTCATTTTTTCTTGAACAACATTTGGCTTAAATAGTCAAACTAGTATTGTTGTATGTACAATTTTCCATCAAAAACCAAACCTGTAGTAGACGACTTTGAAAGCATTTAGACAGAAACATGTACAAGTAAAAATATAATTATTGAGTAGAGTTGAAAACATTTTGGCAAAAGGAGAAGTTGCTCATCGTGAACGATTTCTCTTTTTTAAAAGCCGTTTGCTGTAGATCCGACACAATGGATTTGCAAGCGTGAAAGGGTTCAGAAGGCATCTAAAAACCTTTATCGATATGTCATTGTTATGCTTTCAACAGTATTGAAAAGGTAGAAGTGTCACGGATAATTCTGTTAAATCTTGAAATGTCCCATCTGCATGCAGGCACGTTTGGTCTCGTAGGCATCATACGACTAGGGACAAATGTGACAATAAGAAAACAAACTAAAAAAAGAATACAATTGACATGAAATGTTACTTAGGATTCAAAGTTTATTTACCCGAATTAACTTTTACTGTGACTATCATTGGAATGATCTTCGTTCCATACCCTCTGAAAAACATATGATAAACAATTCAAAAGAACTGCGCACCACGAATCAAACATAGGTTTCGATCCAGGACAATCTGCGCACCTTTCACGCATCTCTCCACTTCTCGTTGATTAAACAGATAGTTTTTCAAGAAACGTCTGAAACATGTTATCGCTTACTGGAACAAGTAACATGGATCCGCAGGGATATATCTTTTCCCATGTGTCATACAATCAATAATGTTGGCTCTGTGGTCACTCTAGACTAGATTGATAACATGTTGTCAGCGGGTACAGGGTGTCCAATAATATTGGTTATCATTTTAAATTATTTATATTTTAATGTTGATATCACCTGACAAAATGTTAAAGTTTCAACATACTTTCACATTAACCTTACACAACTGTCGCTAAATGATGTCGATGCGCCATAAAACAATACAAAACTGTCAGGTCCTATTTTAAAACTAATTTCTAAAACCTGTTAAATCAATTTGACTCGATTTAAATGAGGCTATGCTACAGTCAAGTCAAACATAATAGTAGTTAAGGCTGTGTGTATGTGTAGCATGATCTTGGACTGATGTAATCTGAAACGTGCTTTGATGTTGCTGAATGTAGGATGAAGCAAAGGTCCAGATAAGGAGGTATATACTGTTCGTCTCCACCACAATATGCTTCTTACTATCCGTCAAAACCTATGATGTGGGTTCTTTTGATTACCCACAACATAGGGTGATTACCCACAACATAGGGTTAGAAGATCAACAAAAATGTTATTGTATGCAAACCGATCCTTATTCAGAAGGCTAGACTGTACCGTGTTAATATTTTGTTTTGCAGCGTTGTATGCAGTTCTTTGTCAAAGGTTTCACCAATAAATCTTTCTGATGTGATTGTCCATTCATTACAAGGTAGATCTTTTAATCTGACATGTAAACAAGCAGAATAAAAGTTATAACGATCTGATAATTTATTATTAGTAAATCACCAGTCTTGTTCGTTTACAGTTTAAACAATAGAATATTTGTTACTAATGGATTTGTTCATGGGAGAACCAGGATGGCTGGACATAATTGTGTTGGTTTTTAATCTTCCATAGCGCTTTACGTCTGAGCGTCTGTGCGATGCTATAGGAAATTGGGCCAAGTCTGAACAAAGCGTGTTTTTGTTTCAACTAAGCAAAATGCCTTTGATTAAACAAAAACAGCGGATATATTTTTCAAAACATCCCAGTGATTTATTAAAATAATAATAAAAACAGTGCTCCATGTGTTAGGCCAATCTGAATGTACTATATGTTTCTGTTTCTCTGCGTTTGTTTACCCATTACTCAGCTACACAGCCAATTGGCGAGCAGTAAAACTATATTCTCCTACTGCTCATTAGTACAACTCTTTCAATCCACTCAACGATAACTTTAGCATTGATGTTTTCAAGCAATTGTGACCAGCTCGATTGTCCTCTTTAAACAGCTATTTAAATAAACAAATTGAATATATATCTTGTCGATTCGTAATCAGAAGTGGAGAAAATTAAAACACTTGTAAAGTCTTCTCCTTTGGAATTAATTGTTTGATTTCAAGATAAATGAGCAAATGTGTTCATTAATTGACCGATCCTCTGCAAAACAATCTTCAGGCCTTATTGATTCATTAGGTGAAAGACATGACCACTGGGCGGCATTACAAATAGGGTCAGTTGAAAGTACGTGACCGATTTTAAGATGATTCGGCAGACTTATTCATTGGGTGACCGTCTATTGAATTGTTCATGCCATATTCCTAAAATTTCAAAAAGTATTGTTTAATTTCAAGATCATCTAACATTATCCTTAGCTGACTGTCTACAAATTGTTATAAATTTATGTTTTTAAGTTGTAAAATTATATTTTTACGTTATAAAATTATGTTTTTAAGTTATAAAAACGAGGGCCTTGGGGATTAGAACATGTTGCAATTATAATGCAGATTCACATTAAATTGGAAAGCGTTTAGTTACATTGGTCAGAATTGGTCAATCTAATTTTAATCTTGTCTTAAAGAGCATACTCTCAGATAACTCTCTTGCTCATACAATCATACAACAAAACGTATCACAAATGTTTTGATTTAGCTCTGAGGTTAATTATGTGTAGTTGTATCAAAGAGGTCTTCAATCAAGGATAAATGAATTTAAATCACCGCTCGGCTATTGGTTTTCCCAGACGCTTGACAAAAAGTCATATAACTTCGAACAATTGCCTAGAACTAGTCTCTGTAACATGTATGGAACGCCTTTGCTGCCTCATTATACAATACGAAATTGGGAAGGCAAAAAACACAACGATCGGTACAGACCACATAATGAGGTTTACTCATAACGAATTGGAGTATTCACAAGACACAACGATCAGAATACATAACATAATGAAGGTGCACATAACGAAACGGGTTATGCACCTAACACATTAATCAGTTTACATAGCATAAAGGAGTATGACATGATATTGTAAAGACTACACAGAATACAAACAAATACTGTATAATGAGGCAGCAAATGCGTTCCATATACCTGGGTTTACCACAGTAAAAAGGTTGTCCGTAGTTTTCTTCTGTGAGATCACACACATCTTTAAAGCCTGGAATCTGTGGATAATAGCTACAAGGCGTCTTCTCGATCTGGTTACTGGTACGTCCAAACACCCCCATATTTGTATTAATTTTTGTGGGCATATATACCTTTAATATACACATGCAAAGTCAATGAATTAGGTGGGGAAGTTTTGTCATCTAGTTATGGACGCCATTAGGGAACGATTCAGACCAATAACAAACTTATCAAGTATGTACTTAGATTGTAGTTAGCATTACAGTTTAAAGCTGGGAATGTCGGTTCTCATGAGGCATTGCTCAAAAACATGGGCACAGTACAAACAATCTTGCGACTTGTCACCATCCATTTTAAATACCATCATTGTAGGTCTAGTAATCAGAAATAAGGTTTCAATATGTTTAAGAAAATATTATTTATCATGTTAAACTTGGAATTATTTACAATGGTTGATGAAAGTTCATAATTGGCGTTAAATGTTCATTTGCAAATAACATTAAATACGTTGTATAGACTCTTGCACTACTGGAAAGGTAACACGGATGATCCTTAATGAACCACATACGTAAATCGGTACATCCACCACCAAATATACGTTTTCTGCACCATGGCACATAAGCTTATGCATCTTCTAGTCATATAACATAATGTTATAAATGTGTTCATGTAGTATCAATAGTCAATAATACGGCCATTGATTATAGGAAACTTAATTCTAAAAATATATTGCTCATAACGATAAGCAGTAGAAACAAACACACCAGATTCTAAGGGTCTTTGAACTTCTGTTAGTATTTCGGTAAATTGTGTCGGTAGCTTTTTCTTTAAAAAAGATGTGTACTAATTCGGTCACGAGATATCGAAAGGATGAAAGCGATGGTGTTTTGATTGTCAAGATAAATCACTTAACACGCAAACCGTTAGTTTTACCGTGACGACTCAATTCTAATATTGCCTTTAGAAAGTTTTGTTTTAATTTGTTGGGGTTGCACGACGTTTTCAACATTATTTAGTAATAACACGGCGACATATCATTTATTCATGATTTATGTGGCAACAAACCATTACTAAACTAAGAAATGTGCCTGGCCAAAAGGCATTCCACCATGTGTTCAGCGACTGAGGTTCGACTCTTTGTTAAGACGCATATGGTAATTACATAAGCTTCTTTCCACAAAAGAAATACATGGTCAAGACGCCAATAGCTGATATCACCATTGAACACATGGTTAAGTTTTGGGGATTACACCGTGATCTAAACTTATAACCAAATTGAAAAGTAGAAATTTCGACATCTATATAAAACTTCAAATGGCATACAGTGAAGAAAGATTGCTGTCATTTTATAGGTTGATGCATTGTATTATCAAAAAGTACATCACCACGGCTTATCGATTGAAAGATCAACCGTAAAATTTACTCACGGTAATAATTTGTTTCTGCAGATTGGAAAATATATTTATATATTTATTTGTTCTTATAATTGCTTCATCCACAATGTTATCAACAGCGGTATACTGCTAAAGACGTCATATATACCATCTTTAAATAGACCAATAGTGATAACTTTGAGACTATATCTGTTATATTAGTGATGGGTCCGGTATTAGCTAATTTGACTAGCTACTGGCGAAATAATGACGTACTACCACACGATTCTCCTGTATTATGGATAAACTTCCACAGCTGCTTTTCATATTTGTGATGATCAATGGTCATAGCATAGGTAAATACAACATAATATATATCAATTTTTAAATCGGGACTGTATTGTTATGAGACACCGAGTGCTTTGCGAATGCTTGTCAAAAGCTGTAAGTTGGTCGGGTGGTCTGCTGGTACATGTCCGAGTGATTTTATGCCCGAGGTTTGAACATGAGCAAAGTGATTTTAAAATGGCTAGTCGACTGAACATGTACAACAATGATCAACGTGTTCTTTCATAGTTAATTATACTAAATGTATATAACTGTGTATATTTTCAAAAAGCAATTTAAAAGGACGGGGTAAAATATAAATAATCAAGTTACCTGCGTCTAAACTTGATAGCCATTACCTCCCTTGGTTCAATTACTGCTACGCGGAGTTCAGGACGACCAACCCAAAGTGCGGTAAATTCGGCTTCATAGTCGCCATCCAGTTTGTCTGTTACCTTAGCAACCGCGGCTGCCTCGAGACTTTGTTCTCTCATCCAAACTCGAACCTGCCACAGAACATCATAGAAATGACATACTGGGCATAAACAAGTATACACATACAAAATGTCTAATTGGTCACCTGGTTATTTTGGAATAGTTATCGAAAAGTAGCAGAAAATCAAATAAATCAGATACCATTTGGTAGAAATAGTGTGTGCAATACAGTCAAGGTCTAAATAACGGATCACTTTTCGTATGATCAGTGTCTTTACAAAGGGGTCGAAATCAAAAGAGTGTAAGTGCTATCTACCTAAATATAAAAACATTTCAAATGTCGTTGAATAGTTTACACAATAAATTGCAAGCAATTCGCAGCTTCTGATGTTACATAACAAATTGTTAGCACAACTGCTGATATTGTTCCTGAGGTTCTATCACGTGATCCGTTAATTACTCATTGTATAATTCATTGTAACTAAGAAGTGTTACTATTTTCTGGTTTTAAACGGGTTTTTTTCTAATAATAACAGTGAAAAAACAATTTACATAACAATGGTCGGTGTTATGTTTCAATATTGCTGCCACGGACATGTGTTTATTGTGATTTCCCTCCCCGGGACCATTGTTAATTATAAATTAGTGGAAATAAATATAATATGAAACACTTTCCTTGCTGTGCACATTTTGTAAACAGGACTTGTTTTTGCTATTTGCAACTTGACTGTATCATACATGTGCATACGTTTTCATGGCATGTTCTTGTGATGGTATTGATATATAATTTAAATGTTTCACAATATTACATAATTTTGATGTTCATTGTGGAGGGCCACAGGAAAGATAAGTGAAACTAACTGTATTACCCTCTTTAGATAAAGTATTATTATGCCCCTTCGAAGAAGAGGGGTATATTGCTTTGCACATGTCGGTCGGTTGGTCGGTCTATTGGTAGACCAAATATTGTCTGAGTGATAACTCAATAAAGCCTAGACTTATGGGCTCCAAACTTGACTTGGAGGTTGGGAGTGACCAGTAGATGAACCCTGAAATGTCAAGGTCACAGTGACCTTGAACGCGAAAGGCTTGTCCGAGTGATAACTCAACATTGCCTGCACCCATGACCATCAAACGTGACATGGAGGCTGGGGGTGACCGGTAGATAACCCCTATTGATTTTAAGGTCATCGGGTCAAAGGTCAAGGTGACCTTGAACGCGAAAATCTTGTCCGAGTGATAAATCGACAATGCCTGCACACAAAACAAACAGGTGTGTATGTCTGGTTATTTTGAGTCACTGCAATACTTAATCAGACCCCGGTTTCAAGGAAATACTTAAGCTGGGCACTTTTACACTGCAACGTATTTTGATCCATCCGTTAGATTTTAACGTTTTGAATTCTCAGACTTTTTAAACAAGATAGCGATGCCTAAGTTTCTCATAATATTTAAGGAATTGTGCTGAACAAACAAAATAAAGTGCTTACTTTTTTTCCGTTCCTAAGTTAAGACATGACAAATATTATCAGCTTAATACATTGAGTAAGAGTTAAGCAATCAATTAACCATGGGTTATGGTTTCATGCGTCATAGTTATGAATGTAATCACTTACACATGTAACCTTATACTTATCTTTGATTGTACTAGTTACTCACCAAGTCTCCGCCTTTCCTTTTAATTTTGTTTCCGTCATACAGCGATATACGCAATCTTATTGTGTCTCCAAGACCAACTACTGATCTTCCTATAATCTGCACAAGACTGTTAGACAGACTAACAATGGTTGACAAATTGGTCAGAGGAGGGTCATGTATATAGCGTTCCTCGTACCATATCATTCCTGTATTATGTATTAAAATATCTTATAATTCAAATAAAACAATGAAACCGAAACTCGGAACAGTATGATCAGCCCAGATTAGAGATCAGCATGGCATGTCATGTTTTTATATTGTACAATGTCAACATTAGTGTATGAACTTCCCATACACATTTTACTAGTATAATTTCAGTTGGTTCAAATGCACTATGAATTGCTCGATTTGATTGGTTTAAAAAGGATCATGAGACTAAAAGGAATTGTGTTTCCTTTCCGTTAAACGAAATTGATTACATTACCAGGTCCAGGAATTACTTTCAACACAGAAAAGAGATCCCAATTGTTAATTGATATTTCCTTTGTCAAACAATTCTTTCGTTGAAAAATAACTTTTCTTCCTAAACTGCATTCGAGCATTATTTGCTGAGTAATTTGGCAATTTCGTGATATACTCTTAGAACTGCACCAAAACATACACTAAACTGTTTAATATTGCACCCGATGTTGTTTTGTTTTTTAGATTATATTGTAAATAAAATACATATCGCATTATATTAAAATCAGACAAAAACTACTTTGTTGTTTGTATATTGGATCATATGACATCTCATAAAAGGTTCAACCCATATGCTCATGCTTTGTATGAATAAAAGTGTATGCATGATTATAATATGATGTGAAATATCTGCAATGACACATGCTTTAACTAAGCATAAAAAGCTGTCTCGAATTGACCTTATACACTTAAATATTCTTGAGCAGTTTGTCGATGTTGTTCAATAAACTCGTGCGACCAACCCATTGTTTTACACAATTGGAATACTCGACAATAACAGCTTCTCTATATCATTGATGTGTATGGGTTATCTCCCCTGTTTATACGTAACGATTGTGTCGACTACAATTTGATTGGCTTGCACAAATGTCACTATGAGACGATTCGTAATGAGGCATTCATCATATCTTTATAGGAGCGAGCAAGTTTATATCTGGTTCAACCAACGGAACAGTTGTCGTTGTTTGAAAAGTGTGACCCTTTAAATTATATGCAGAAATGAATGATTAGAAGACGACAACTGTTTACATAATCTTATGTTCTGTATCGTCACTTCCTCTTTTGAATTACACAAACCGACGGTTTTTACTTCTTTTTCTTTTCTTTTTTAAATGAAATCACATTGGGCTGTACGCCACGCAAAGGAATTTCCAAACAATTGGCTGTTTCTCTACATAGTAACTTAGTCCATTGATGAAGGACAACATGACACTCGTCTCATTGACTTTTGTCAAATGGCGGAAAGCAAGTTAATCGTGCTTTGATTCGACCTCATAACCCTTGATTTGAGTGCCCGCATCGCTACCGGGGCTTGGTCCATCCTCCAAGGGTGTAATTGACAAGTTCTGAGCTTAATATTTTAAAAATGAGATTTGTGTAGAGAATTGTCTTATATCATTTAATTCTTAACCAATGCGATATTTATATTATTGACCGAAACAGAGTTCCTGCTTAAAATCTTTGCGGGAAATCTTTATTTGAAAACGAATCATTTGCAGAACTATTTTCGCTGGAAGATTTAAGTCCTCCTTAAAGTATTCAAGCGCATGTGTATACATATTTATTCTATAATGTTACATACTTCATTTAACACAATCACTTGAATAAAGTTACTTAGGGGATTAATGGATGATTTTGCAGTTATAATATTATAACATTATGAGCAGTATTTCTTTTGGTCACACAGTTTTCAAAAATGTTCTGCTTCAGAGGCATCAGAAAGCGTATGTATGTTGGAAAAGGTTATTTTTTATGTTTGCCACGTCAGCACGGAGCTTGATGCAGATATGTTCGTAGCGAAGTTTGCCTTAGATTGGTTTTCACGGAGACAATCGTAGTTACCGCTCTCAACCATTCTTTCAGTGCCGGCATACACTCGATATGCACGCACTTTTTTCTGCAGGTATCACTAACTGTCTACTTAACATCTGTTTTATATTGATGTGTCAACTAATCAGAAGCTGTTACGTTAGACGCTCCGTAAAATAATCGTTTCTAATGTCAATTCGATATTCAGAGATCTTTATCACGCCCTATGCTGTCGTGTCAAATAGTTATGACAATTTCTTGTCTTCATGTTTAGAATCATTGAACGGCATAAATACCTTTTGGTGGTCTTGGTATGTGCATACACTTTTGATAAAAAATAGTCTTCCCCGACTTTGTGACGTTCTTAATGCTCACAGGCTTTACAGGACTGCGAGTAACTATCGATTTGATTCGATTGTCAGTATCCATCGACCACTTTCTTTTTTGGCGATACTGAGAAGGGAAATGCATATCGTTGGATTTTATAATTCATATCATGGTTTAATTAGGTGGTTTACAAACTGGATCAGGACATAATATTCTGATAAGAACTGCCCTGTTTACCGTTTATATATACAAGCATGCACATTCATCTAAATGATGGTCTACATTATGACCCCAATAAAGACGTTGAATTCATGTAAATGCTTGACTGAAATAACGCGATCTATGTTCGTCATTATGACATCATTGACTCGTGAAAACTATGACATGATTGAAAAGGTTTATCATTATAACGTAAAGGTGAAAATCTGTAAAGTAACTTCAGATCAATATAAGGACAGTGTAAATGTCGCTTTATAAGAAATGGGTCGGTATTTAATGTCAGTCATTTCACCTAACCATGTATTTCCAATCTTTTCAGCAACAGTAATTTTCTAAACAATTCCCGCAGGCAACTATCAACCTTTCCACGTATAAAATGTCGGCTCATTGGTGGAAAATTCATGCCGCTTATCACAATGACTTTTTCAACAAACTTAAATATCCAATGACCGAGCCGGTGTTTGAACTCACAACAATTTGATCGAGTTCCCTCCTCGCTGCCGATTAGGCTGATGCTGCTCTAAGAAGTAGAGTTTGAAAGGGAGCTGATTAACTATTTTATCTACCGCTTAAGAGCAGACGCCGTGGGCAAGACACCATCGGTTAGGCATCGTTCTTGTCTTTCAACAAACCTTATAACGTTGTTTTTTATCCGATTGTCATGGCTCGTTATATGCATTGAATACAACATGAACACTTATGTTAAATCCTCTATATATTCCATGGCTTAATATATATTATAAGTAATGTTAAAAGAGAGTTGTACTCGTAAACATAACTTACATGGGTTTCATTAAAATCTTCGCTTATCTTCGTTAGCATTCAATCGAATACTCGTTAGTTATATTGTTATTCATTATTTTGTTATTCATCGAATTAACTACAATCGTTTTTGCAGGTCCGTTAAACACTTAATTCATAATAGCATAGTTCGTAAGAACACGAATATATAACCCCTTAGTTAACCAAAGTTAACTATTCTTATCCTAGGTATACAGTTGTCTTCTCCCTTTTTATCTATTTTCTTTGTCGAGTAACATGTTATCTTATATTCCCGTATGTAGGAAGTAATTAGTATATTCTAATTAGAAGATAGTATCCCTATAACTAGTATAGACCACGGCAAAGTGCGATTCCATATGAACTCATTAGATTATTTAATCATTACACCCCCCCCCCCCCCCCCACACACACACACCCTCTAATATAGTGTTTGAGTTTATATTTTGCCAAAACAAAGCCAATGTGCCATACTTAGACCAGAGACATATTAATACATTTTAATGTATGTACATGTCTCTGCTAATATGATCTGAGTATATGTCTGTTAACAACGAACAGATGCAAATGACAAAAAGGGTATATGTACATATATAATTGCGTGTTTGTAAGATTGTACAGGATGGATATTATGTCTTTCGTTTATAAAATCTTGAATCTTGAATCTTGCTAAGAGCAAGATATTTCACAAGCTGTTACATTTCATCAGTTTTTCATAAGATTGCACAGATTTTAATTTCCAATTGAAAGAGAGGAAGCTAGAGAGAGAGAATGAATAGAACGAGAAAGAGAGAGAGAGAGAATGATTGAATGATTCGTTTGTGTTTTACGCCGCTTTCAACAACCTTTTAGTTATATCCTGGACAATTTATCAAAACTACTTGGTCATTTATCCTGACACCAACCAATCAATCGTAATGCCTACCCCGCAACCCTGTGTGCCAAGGAGGGCAGCCATCACTACACTTGTTAAAGTCTTTGGTATTGCAAGGCCGGGGGATCGAAGCGAGAGATACGGAGAGAAAGAGAGAGAGACATACATACAGAAAGACAGATGGATAGACAGACATAGACACACACAGATAGATAGATAGATATTTTATTGACTTAAACTAGACATAATTTTTCATCATACAATATAAGTATTAATAAATAAATTGCATGCACATGACACATTCGCACATTTGCGCAATCGCTCGCTCACGCGCTGTTTATCTGAATAGACTGGTTTGCTAACATAAGCAAGCGCGTGTATGTGCAAGCTGTTACCATTATAAAAGGATGTAATGGTAGCCTTGCACACACAGGCACTAGCTGAAATGTCATTTTGTTTATAATTGCATGGTAGTAGATATTTGGGCTTTCATATAAAGGAGCGACAATGCTTTACGGACGACATTTGGTGTATATAGCGTATAGCAAGAGGTAGCCATTAAATGTTGCAAGATACCATTACATATAAATACTTAGTTATACTTCAAATAATGTCAACATAATACAGTGTAATCTCATCAGTGGTTTGCGTGAATATTTGTACTTAATCTCATGATTGGCACAACAATTGGAGTACAAATATCCACCCAAATATATCGCATATTGCATCCTTGATATACGGATGATGTTTTACATGTACTTTACACACAAATTATTGTACTTTAAAAACATGTATTTTTCAAAATGTGACATGTGGCATTTATGCTCCAGCCAGCAGGGATTTTTCTACCGTTGAACATTTTCGTTTTCTAAAGTATTAAAAAATAATTTTCTCATTGAGAAGGCTTCCTTCATATACTAGCATAAGTTTAATATTTTATTTTAATTTTTTGAATCGAGTAATTTAGATAATTTAAACATACTTGGATTATTATAATAGTATTTTTTTATGTATTTAATTATAATGTCTGAGTATTGTTTACAAACTAAAATGAAATGATATTCGTCTTCGATCTCTGCAGTATTACATATGTTACATTTTCTTAAGTGTCTATCGATGCGATTTTGACAATATCTGTCAGTTTCAATTCTTAAAGTGTGTGACGATAAACGTATTTTTGACATGTATGCCCTAAGTGTTTTATTACGTATATAGTCCAGATATGGTTCATAATAAAATTCTGTTTTGACAGCTTTATAGAGGGTCAGTATTATATTTGCTTCTATGTCTGACGACCAAGTTTGTATGTAGTTATCAGTAATTCGCTGTTTGAATACTTTTGTAAATTGTTGTGATCAACACTCCATGGATTTTCCCACACATATAATAATCCAGTATTACATAAAATAGTTTTGACATCGGAAAGCCAATTATTACACCCATTATTGCAATCTTTTAATAAATAATTGTACATATTTCTTAATATGATAGTGTCACTCGCCAGTAGTTTAAACCAATATTTATTGATAGCAACGTATCTGCTGATAAAAATCGGATACCTGCCTAGCTGGTGTGTTCCCGGAACGTCGACTCGATTTAATCCCTAGCTGGTCGGTAGAGCGGATCGGGGGGACCATTAGAGGGTAATTATGTGACAGGTATTGCTTTATAAATATAAATAAGACTGATGCAGATTTTAAATTTAAACAAGAAATATATACATGCGAAATTTAAAACATTTGAGAAAACTGATTTTTTTTATATTTAATAATGCAAAATTTCCTAAGTTGATATTTTGCTGCACTTATTGCTTTTTTTATTTTTGATCTTTGTCAGCATTATTAAGTAAAATTTTAGAAAACAGCATATTATTTGCGTTCTGGATGTCTTTGAACATCTGGATGGCTGTAAACCAGTTTGGGTGGGAGTGTTGTGTTGTGCCAGCCATCGATGTTGTTCGTAGTGCGCGGGCTCTGTGTGCCAAAGTGGTTCCACATCGATCTGTCGCCCTCTACCCATTGTTCGGTAACGTCTCTGAGTTTGGTCAGCTCTTCTGTAAAAATTGTGGGAATTGGTCTAATTTCTTCTTCGCAGCGCCGAAATATCTTGCACATGATCTGTTTAGCATCGACGTTGTAGTGGTCTGCTGGGTGGTTATGGTTTTGTCTCCCGAATCCTGTCGGTATTTCGTTGAATGTAGACAGGAAAGCCCGTTCGACACATCTTGTCTTCTCTTCTACGGTTTACGCGATAAATATATCCGTCAAATGTCAAGTTATGAACCCCTTTTCTGTTGACGATGTTATTCGTATATTTCTAACGGTTTGAACTAAATTCATATCAAATAAGTAAGAGAACAGTTTATTTTTGTTTTAAAGAAAAAAGAACAGTTTATTTTTGTTTTAAAGAAAAAAGATCAAAAGGCACATTTTTTAGTTAATTTGTTCAACAGAGACCTTGACAGTTTGAATTGAATTACTTGTGACTAGAAAACAATACCTTAACGATTAAAAGAAAACAACTTAATTGTTACATGCATTTAAATTGTAATTATTCTGATCAATTACCGTCTATCCTTCAGATAAATTCACAGTATGAACTTGATTAATAATGTTAAAACGTTATTCTTTATTAAAATGCATTTAATGCGTGCATCCTTAAAATCAAATAAGTTGATTTATGGTATGTATAGTTCTATACCCCTTTTGGTACCCCCTAATCCCAGATTAGTGAAAGGTGTTAAGCGGAACGAGTCGACATTCCGGGAACAAACCGCCTAGCTCACCATAAACACCTGCGTTACTTGATAACAACTTGACCCCGAGAATATTTTTAGGAATTTTAAATTGATTCTTTCGAGGGATTTCGATTTTATAACACCCCAATTCTGACATCCGTAGTTCAATATTGTACCAATAAATGTATCGAAGAGTGGCAGTGCTTCCCTTGGAGTTACCTCGAATTTTTCGTAAGATGGATATTAAGAACGTTCATGGCTTTCAGAGCTTTGCCAGAAATATACTGTTGGTTCAAAATAAAGGAACCGTTAAAATTTAAAACAACGCCTAAGTAATTGAAATCATTGACCATATCTAATACTTTGCCGTTAAAGTACCAACTGTAATTTATCGGAATTTACCTCGTTTTTGAAAGACAATTATTTAAGTTTTCTCAGTATTAACCGATAGGCTCCACGTTTGGCAATATATACTAAGGCGGTCCAAAGAAAGTTAAAGATCCTGTGGGTTATAACTTAAAAGAACCATATCGTCAGCGAGAAGCAGCAAAATTAGGTTAATATCGTCTAACGTGAGTCCGCAATTGTTTCTGTCTTGCAAAAATAGTTCCAAATCTTCTATGAAAAGAGGAAAAAGTATTGAGTAAACTGAAAAATATGAATTAAAATCATCGGGTGAAATACTCGTTTCTGTTTTACGTTTCGGTTTAAAATGCTGCCAGAACGCCCTAGGATTAGATTTGCGCAAATGTACTAGCTTTTTAGTTTCTTCATATTTATGTTTTCTTTTTTTCATAATTATGTTTTTTTTATACAAACGCTTTTTATCCGCCAGGGTTTTTCTGTTTTCGTACGTTGCTGATAGGCTGTATAGTCGTAGGGCATTTTTATAAATCTCTTTTATATTGTAGCATTCGTGATCAAACCATTTATTAGTTTTGGCATTTTTATCATGACGCGACTCGTTTATCAGGAGTTCTTTCTTAAATAATGGATCTGCAGTTTTACGCATTATATCGGTAAATCCTGACATCAGTTCTTCCGTGCAACTAGGATTATTGCGATCTATTTGGGTAACTAATGTATTGAACAGTGGCAAATCGGAAATTATACCCTTTCTAAAAATATCTGATTGTCGTGCGTCCCACTTGATAAACTCGTGCTGGTATGAGTACTGATCACTTAATGCAGACCTATTTTTAGAAAGTGTAGTGAACGTTAAAGGGGCATGGTCGCTGAACATGTTAAAGCTGTGTATACAAAAATCGCTCATACAGCCAAAATCTTTCTCTCTCAACAATAAGAGAGCAAATTATTCACTTTCTACACGTTCATCTGTTTTAATGATGTTCTCATTCATATTCTTATTCATGTCCTCCAAACGTACCCACATATGTTTTACATCTTTTTCAAGACTGCACACTTTTTTCTCGACTATGTCAAGTTTCGACAGTTTCTTTTCAATCCCCGTTATTTTAGACTCGATGCGACATAAACAGCTCATGACATCTTGATCGGTATATGGTTTCAAAGAATGGGCCTGGTCAATGGACGTAACCGTTGATTTTGGCGAGTCCATTGTTACAATATCTGGATAAGTTAATGTTTTGGGTGAAGCGAAAACTGATAGGTTAAAGTTGATGTTGATATCTGATGAATCTTGGCCATATAATACAGTGTTTGTTTGATTCTTTTGCTTTCTTTGTCCGAGTCAGTTTCACTGCTTTTTTCCCGTTTATTGTTCCTTTTCTTGCTTTTGGCTGCCATTTAGTCACAAAGGTATAAACTATACTTTTTAGATAGTATCCAAACAGTTTGTAAGAAGTATAAAGTCACTTGATGTCTAAATTCTAAAATTAAAATTATCCGAGCTCACGAAAATACGTCTTCACTCACCCCAAGTCACGTGCATCACACATACAGACCTAAAATCATAGACGGAAAGTGACATAGACAAAACAGAGAGAGAGAGAGATAAGGATGGATAGAGAGACAGAAGACATACAAACATAGACAGACATACATACTTTCTTAATATGCTTGTGCCCTTATTAACAGAGTACATCGATACAAAAATAAAAAGAATTATACATGTTATTAATCCGAACATGCAATTTCGAGACCCGATTTTCCAATTAGATCTTGCGTCCATGGTAAGTAAACTAAAACTGAATCATTGTTGTAACACGTAACTGTGTATTTATATTTTATCGGGTTTCGACCTATTACAATATTGAGACAAGTCTCTCGAGATATTAGCAGTTACCTGTAGAAAAATTTCTTGTTTGTTTTAAAATGTTAAGCATTTGTCTATTTTTTCTACAATGCGGCCGCGATTTGAAATTAAACAATTAAAACCCAGGACTCAACACGATTCTATAATGCTTTTCTTTTCTTATATAATCTTTTATTTATCTATGATCTTATGTGGTCTTAACCGATAATGTGAATTTTCGACTTAGAACATGGATTAGAAGATATCCGCTGCAAATTTCGTGATTGTGAGAAAGAAATGTTGCACTATTCTACATTGTCGCCAATTCACTTATAAAATGTATTACTAAGGGATATTCGATCTTGCTTCCCCAAATCGAATATTAAGTCTTAAGACTATTAGTAAATATATTTTTTATTAAGTGAAACTTTCTATTAAAAAACAACGAACGACATTTGAACTTCTACAGCAATCCCCCCCCCCCCCACCCCACCCCCATGACGGTGGGGATAGAATACGCCGGCTGCGTCTCCCGCAGAGAGCTAAAATCCCACCGAATAGGAGCAACCTGTTTGACGTGGGTTGTTTACTCGTGTCGTTTGATTAATAATATAATAGACACTTTCCCTCAGAAGAGTTCAAGCTGCTGGATGAAAGCGGCCAGGGCAGTCAAGTAAACTTAGAAGCATGCCTCCTTTGGCTCTAACTTCAGTCTCTACCACTATACAAAAGAAGCGGTCTGAGCATTCGAAGGCGAAAAGTTATAGTTATATCACGGCGTTTCCTGGATAAGTTACCAGTACTACTGGTCCATTTATCCTGACAATAGCCGGTCAGTCATAATGCTAACCCCGTAACCCTGGGCGCCAAGCAGGGCAGCCATTAATACCATTTTCAAAGTATTTGGTACGAAACGATATGGTTCAAACATTGTACCATCGCCCTGTAAACAAACAAAACTGTTTCGAGCAATCCACTTCGTCTGCCAATAACCAAAATATATTGATCAAAGTGTGTGCCTTCTTACGTAAAGCATGGAGGAAAAGGGATGGATAAACAGCATAGCAGAGACCCTTTAGTATAATATTTCCAAGTCAGTGAACACTGAAGATCCACAATACATATTGAAATAATGCAGGATAATTGACATCATAATTAAAAAACACCACATGATTTAATATCAATTTATCAACTCCTGAATATGAAGTGATTCATTCATTAATTATGTATAAATGGCTGGAAGAATTACTTTTCTATAAAATCATGGATATATTATTAATCCACACTACTTCCTTTTTTGTGACACCAGTATTTACGACGTTAATGTTTCTAAAATTTGGATAAGTCTAAAAAATACTGTAACGTCTTCCAAAGCTAAGCCATCGCGTGTCACCCATCCAGGCACTAACTGCGATGAACATTGCTTAACTTTAAAAAAAAGTTCAACCATTTTACCAACGTCGCTATAAAAGTCGGCTTCCACAGCAAGGCTGTAGACGTGATATTTATACCTATATCCCGTTCCCGTTACATTTCTCCCTCTTGCCACAAACCTGTATTAAATCAAAGTCCATTCTTATATCTACCATAACAGCACCAAAAACTCAGGGGTCATCCCACCTTTGTTTAGCAATGACGTCAAATGATAGGTCACCCTTAACCCGCTTTGAAATTCATTTAAATTTCAGAAAATACAGGATGTTCTTAAAATGACTCTGAAGGTGTCAATATAGTCAAAAGCAAACCAGGATAGGTTACAATTCACTCACAGGAAAGTATTCTTCCAGGAACTAATGAACATTGCTTAACTTTAAGAAAAGTTGAACCACTCTACCAACGTCGCTATAAAAACCGGCTTCCACAGCAAGGCTGTAGACGCGATATTTATACCTATACCCCGTTCCCGTTACAATACTTAAACATTTTCCTCGGACGATATTTAAAAAAGAACCAAGCGAACATAAACACACCAATACAACTGGGAAATACGTCAAAACCAAAGAAGTCATAGTAAGTGTTGTATCGCTTTTCTCATTGTCATCTATATGCTCCTGAAATTAAATTGAACCCATTTAATAGTGTTGAAGTTAAGCTCCGAATAAAGTAAAATACATTTGAGATGCATTAAAAGATGAATACGAGCGTTCCACGAAACACATTTTCTTTCGCCTGCGAAAGTCGGACAATAAGTGAGAAAATGGCCGGACAAAAATATAACAATCCAAAACATGAGCATGCTAGAGTTATGTTTCTTGTTACCTATACATCAAGTTTGAAATGGATACATCGGAAATTAGTTGAGACAAAGGCCGAACAAAAAAATGTAAATGGAGATAACTCCTAACGACAAGATCAGGGTGTGATTGGAATGAATTTACCAAAAAGAAACACAGTGTTGATAAATGTAAGCAAAGAGAGACGGACAGATGGAAATTATTTATTATATTTAACCAGATTGAACTTACTTTTAAAGACAAATGCAAACTTTTTGATATTCTAGTTGGCTCTATACTCAACTACGGGGCTGAAATATTTGGTTACCACCAATGCAAAAATATAGAAATTATACACTGTAAATTTCTCCGTAAAGTTCCATGTGTTCGTAAAAGTACAAACCGCGAAGCACTGTATGGCGAACTCGGGAGATATCCCATGAAAATTAAACGAAAGATAATGATTGTAAAATATTGGAAAACACTTTTAAATCCTGCAAATGATACGCTTACAAAACAAATATACCACATGTTACATAGAGACGCTTCTAACAGTAATAACTACTGCGGACTTAACTGGGCAACACATGTAAAAACCATTCTCGATGAAATAGGATTGTCATATATGTGGCAAAATCAAGACTTTTCAACTATTAATATAAACATGATAAGACAAAAGATCATCGATTCATATACACAAGAATGGCATTTCTCTATCAACATTTCAAGCAGACTGCAAAGTTACTGTAAATTTAAAGATAATCTTGAACTAGAAAATTATTTAAATTGTGTTAATATAAAACGATATAGAATTGCATTAACTAAGTTTCGAGTTTCAGCACATGACCTTGCTGTCGAAAGTGGCAGATTGATAAATATTCCACATGCGTAAAGAACATGTAGCTGTAATATAAATACTGATGAAAATGAATATCATGTTTTACTAGTTTGCCCAAAATATGCAACTTTAAGAAGAGATTATCTAACACCATACTTCTGCCATTGGCCATCAATACATACATTTTGGATACTTATGTCATCAAACTCGCCTAAGTTAATAATTAACCTGTCAAAATTTATACATTGTATTTTTAAAAACAGACACAATAATGATTGATCAATTTTTAGTTTAAATCAAGTAAAAAAAAAAAATGATTATTGATAATATAATTATAAAATTATTGACACTTCTCTGTAAACTGTAAACTTTATTAGTCGCCGGGCAGAAGCCCGCGACTTCTATTTTTAATAGGTTTTCGGAAATCACATGGGAGGGGGGGTTATTATTAGATTTTTTTTTTTTAAATGTCTTGAACATATTACAATTGCGTTTGTTTAAAAACACTAAGTTATGACACATCTAAAATGAAATAAATATTCCGATGTTTTAAGTATGTGCAGTTTCTTTATTTTGACTGGCATTTACGTTTTTGTGTTTTATTTACGAAGACAAAACAGTCCCTATTAGCAAGACTGGGATACTTTATTTTCATAAACTATGTAATCAAAAGGCGATAACTACAAACATTTACGTCGCACAGTCAAATTTGTTTAGATACGCGCACCTGCTTGCAGAGACTATCGATATGAAAATCACGTTGAATTCTCCTTTTAATAGATCAGTATCAACATAAACTAGTAACAGAAACAAAAATAAGAAATATTTTGTGAAAATATGTCTCAAATATAAGCCTGTTTATCGGTCGTGAACGTCGAAACGCCTTTTCCTCAGCTGTGACCTAGTTTCATATTGCCAAAATGTAAACAAAGCGAAGTAACCGGAAGTAAAATGAAAACTTAGAAAAGTGACTTGTTTATGCAGACAAAAAATGTCGCACGACAAATTGATTTCTTAAACGTCACGTAACGAGTGCATGGGTCGAATGTAGGAGAAAGAAAGATACTATAGAAATGCTTTTTTCTCTCGAATGCAGTGGAATAAAACATGCACTAAAGCTTTGCCTGACTTTGTATTCACTTTCTTCGATGTCTGACATCTTGAAACGGGGGTCAACATTTCGAAAGAATGATCAAACACCTTATTATAGATAGTCTATCATAGATAGCTAATATTACACACTTAAATGATTAAATATATGTGATATTAAATGTTTATTTGGCTTGAAACAAATTAAGAGAAGAACAAACTCTGATAAACAATAGATTTAGAAATAAAGAAAATCTGCTCTTTCGCACCCAATTAATTTCATACTTGCCACCTATTAAATAGTAATGGGACTCGCAACTGGCAATTCTCTTGCGCCAAACATATATTGTATGCATCAACGATTTAGATAAACAATTTAGCTGATATGTTGTTTCAAGTGTGGTCTACGTTTTAAACATATGATGATAATTTTTAACATCTGTGAAATATTTATTATAATTATTATTAAAAAGGAGGAAATTCATGTCTTCAGCAATTTAACCGTTTTCTCAATGTTTTAAGCGTTTAAAGGTTTTCATTGTTGCTTCAGACATGGAAAGGGTTTAATAGCTTTTTATTGCATGTATATTTAAATCCCAAAATGTATTAATTGGTTGGGGTTTTATTGACAAATACAAAACATCCAAAATCCTGACCACAAGAAATCCTGGAATTTGTAGATCTATGTGGAATTTCAAAAATCCTGGAATTAGTCCTTATGAAAACATTATGTGTATGTTTAGACTAATGAAAGTCAAGAATACATGTGTGTTAAACAATAAATCAATGCAGTCTTTTCCGGCGACATTGATGCCTTGCATCAACTTTCTCTTGTATGTTGATATGTCAGGTCTTTTTAGCTACACCACCTGGCAACTTTTGTATGTTTATTATTTTTTCTAATTGTATATCACTCATGTTGGCTATGAATATGTATTTATTGTTTGCCAATAAAATTATTTTATGTTATGTTATGTTAAATGCGGGGCAAAACAGACAGATAGATAGTCGGACGACGGAGAGGTGATCCATACGTGCCTCCCATCTATACAGGAAGACGACACAAACAGTAATTATTATTGCAAACAGCAGACTGTTTAATACATCGGTATTTGGGAATGGGTTAACATGTTATGGTACTGGTTGTGTATTTGTTCTCACACATTAGCAGCATTACGCGATTTGGGGTTTAATTGAATCTCTGTAACAGGACCACATAGGGTAAAAAATTATAGAACCCTTACGGATGATACAATTCTAGCTTATTTCCAAAGATGTGTCTTCAATATACGCAATGAAAATACATTAAGACTCTTAATTCCTAGAAACGGTTCAAATTAAAACAAAATCACTCGTATGTATGCTGAAATTTACTATTCCCTTTTAAGAGGAGTGACATTTTCTTTCCTAGTTGGATCGATATACGGACAGACAGACACACTTAATAAAGGAAAAACAACATTATCCAGCCACACAAAAAATGGGTCTTGTTTTATCCATAATTTTCCTGTATCTGCGGGACCATTTGTTCATGGCACTTATACATGGAGGGGCGCTCGTGCTATGGTATAGACTTCAGGGATATTCGTTATATAATCCCCTGTTTACATGATATGCTAATATCACAGTCTACTGAACCCTTGATCACATACACTTAATATACAGCAGACAACATTGAAAATGTCTAGGCAACAAATGGATAATCAGTAGTAATGAAAGCATAAGTACTAACTAGTGATGTAAAAAATGTGGAAAAGGGAGACATTGCTGAGCATCATTCATCTTTTGCATGCAAATCAAATTGTGTCTGAAATGGTAAACTTGAAACAGGTCGGAAAACACTGTGTGAAAAGAAAGAATTCCTCATTTTTAGTCATGTTCAATTGCAAAGCAATTAACCGGACTTTTGCAATCGAAACAATTTAACGGATGTTGATCGTACAGTCGAAATAAAAAAAAGTGTGTACACTGTAAAGTAATTCAACAATTCTTATTGTATACTCACAATAGACAAATGTCATGTGTGGATAACTTTAACCAGTTACTGTTGAAAATATGCCTCTGGAAACACAAACATTTATGGTTTTAATTCAGTAGATAATTTAGCATGTTAAACATAATCCGTTTACTTCCGTGAGATGACCGGGAATACCCTATTCACATACATGTAAACATGCTCGATATTGGCGTCAGGATCCTATATACAGCCTTGTTTTCAAATTCCCTCTTGGAATATGTTGATTTTTTTACAAAAGAATAGAAGTTACATTGAATTTTATGCAGGCACTCAAACACATATGAAAAATGTAAACACAATTCGTTATGATTGAGAGAAACAGCAAGGGGTCTGGACTGTGGTGTTTATGCAATAGCGTATGCTGTAAGTGTGAGTCAAGGAGAGAAACCAGAAACCAGAAACATTACAATTTGATCAAAAATTAATGCGACATTATCTAATAAGCTATTTAGCAATCTGACTAAAGTGCACGATCTGACCAAATGTAAGCTATGCGTAGCCGTTAATAGGAGATTTTTAATGAGATTGGCTATTTAGAAAAGAAACAATTCACTGTCTTTCCGTACCTCTTCAGTCTGAAAATAGGAAAAATCCCACAAGAAATATATATTTTCTGTAACTGTAGATTGCCTCCTAATGACTCGAATCCATCAATGATATAGTGTTCAAAGTGTGAAGAATGGTTTCATTTCAGCTGTTTAAACATATCTGAAGAATTAAAAATCAAATTAAACAGTTCAAATGACATTTTATTGCAGTGAATTTTGTGAACGGTCATAAATAGTAATAATCAATAAACATGTTTTAAGAAATAACAACTCTATTCATCAATACAATAAATAAATAACAAGATATAAAATAAATAAACAATCAAAAATAAATAGACAATATAAATCAATAAAATAAAGAAATAAACATTAATTTCTATTTTAAATTATGCCTGTCCAATATGGGGTTTTACCAAATCTAAAGAGCTCGAACAATTTCATCTAGCCTTTTGTAAATCTATATTGGGTGTCAAAAAAAGTACAAGTAATGCCGCTGTCTATGGAGAACTCGGGCGCTACCCTCTATATATTGGTTTAACCTCATACATACTGACAACATTTTACTTAAAACCGTATATAATGAGTCTTTCAAGCGATGTATTGCAGGAAGTAAAAACTGGGTATATAATCTTAAAAGTTAATGTTAAGTGAATATGGTTTTGCATATATCTTTGACAATCCAGGTTCAATAAACAGTAAATCCTTTTTACCACTATTCAAGCAAAGACTAATTGATATTTTCCTTCAAAAATGGCAATCTGATTTAAAGAATAATTATATATTAAATTCTTTATATATACACATTAAAACTGATTTTGGATATCGATATGATCGATATCTTTCTCAAATAAGTTCATTTAACCTAAGAAAACAAATTACAAGTATTCGTGTTTCTTCTCATAATTTATTTATTGAAACATTACGTTATGGACGAGAGAGGAAAGACAGGTGTGAGAGATTATGTACTTTGTGTGAAACAGGAGACATTGAAGACGAGTTCCATTTTATTTGCAAATGTAGTTTTTATTCTGATATTCGAGTGTAATTTATCGACAAGTACTTTATCACCCGACCGAATATGTTTAAATTCATCAAACTTCTATCTTCAACTACAAAGAAAAAAATGAATAAACTAGCTAATTATATATCTTTGGCAACAAAACGTAGAAATAGTAATATATAACTATTATTCTATACATGTTTAGCACGCATATAATCATAGTTATGTAATAGGGTCACTTTTGATGTGACATGTCAAGTTTATATAACTTGCTGAGTTGAGTTCACCTGTCTAAATTCATGCTAATTGCTCCCGCCAATTTTGGTCACATGACAATTTGATTTGGTCAGTCAGTCATTTTCCCTTGGTTGGTTAACACTATATTAGATTGGTAATTTGGAAATGTTGGATTTGGATTGAATTTATAACAGCAATAATTGACACGAATAGAATGAGACAGATGTGTGTATGATCATCTAATTCTCTAAATTGGTAAGTGTAAATTAAGTGTAGCTTTTGCAATGTATTGATTACTGTTGGTACTTTGATTTGTATGTTGAATACTCTCCTATGTGAAGGTTACAAATAAACGCATCTTTCCGGTAAACTCAATGGCCGCCTCCTTGTTATTACATGGTGTCAGCAGTATCGCTCAGCATCGGCGTAATTAAGATGGTACAGACAGAAATATCTGTGCAGAGTTAAAGATTAAATACTTTTCTACATACTAATAGAGTATTGTAATGGCGACGAAAGGTATTAGACCACTACCAGAGTTCAACCCATCGGACGCGAGCGCACCAGAATGGGAACTTTACAAGCGTGATTTCCAGATTCATTTGGACGCATTAGGACTTGATGACAAGCCTGGTAGGCGGAAGGTCGGCGTGTTGCTAGCCAACATGGGTCGCGAGTGTGTGAAAATATACGATGCATTTGAATGGGCAGCCGAAATTGTAGCTGATGAAGAACATGGAATCGTCGGCAGGCCAGCGGAAGACAGGTACGATTTGAACACTGTTTTTTCGAAATTGGATCGGCATTTCGGCGTGCATAACTACAGGAATATAAAGAGACAAGAATTCTTGAACACTAAAAGGGGAAACATGTCAATCATGGACTATATAGCGGAATTAAAAAGAAAATCAGAGCACTGCCAGTACGGTGAACAAAAGGAAGGACTTATTTGTGATATGATTATTAACGGTGTGAAAGACAAGAAATGCTCGGAAAAGTTAATGGATATACCGGTGGAACAATTAAACATTGATAAAGTGATGCAGGTATGTAGACAAGTGGAATTGACCACTGCTCACTTGAAAACGTTAGAAGAAAGTCCAATAGTGAATATGGCTCAAACGTCACAGCCTTTTCGAGGAAACCGGACACATACAAATAGTAATTGTCCCAAGTGTTGTAGACAACATGAATATAGAAATTGTCCTGCTTACAACAAAACGTGTGACACTTGTGGTGTATCAGGACACTTCAGAGCATCAAAGCTGTGCAGGGGCAATGGGAATAATTCATCTCGTCGCAGAGGTCGGGGTTGGAGACGACCATATCGTGGTCGTGGTGCCAGGAGAGTGAATTACGCAGAAAGAACAGAAGATGACGAATTCAACGAAATGTTTCAACAGTCGGCATCGGTCAATGATGTGTTCATTGCGAAGTCAGGTACGATTGACAACCAAGATTGGACAGTAAAGTTCACAGTTGGAAGTACAGAACTGCCATTAGAAATAGATAGTGGTGCGATGTGTAATGTGATATCGAGAACAGTCGCGGTTAAGTTTCAAAGCATTGCGCATATTACGGACAGTGACACTATTATCAATGGAGTTAGTGGAAAACAAGTCAAGGCGCATGGCAAAATCATGTTACCATGTGAATATAAAGACATGAAAAGAAACGTTGAGTTTCAGGTGATGGACACCCCTAGAAATATTAACTTGTTAGGAAGAAATGACTCTGTGAATTTTGGCCTGATAATGCGCGTGAACTCTGTGAAAATGGAAACTGAAGCTATAATAGAAGAATACAGTGACGTGCTTGGTGAAGAAATTGGCTGCTTACCCGGGGAATACGAGATAAAAATCGACAAGTCCGTGATGCCAGTTGTACACGCTCCACGTCCTGTACCAGTCGCAATCCGGGATCAGTTAAAAAGAGATCTCGATCACCTTGAAAAGTGCGAAATCATAGCTCAGGTGACCGAGCCCACCAATTGGGTCAACAGTATGGTGTGCGTAAGAAGGAAAGATGGCAGAATACGGATCTGCATTGACCCGACGGATCTGAACGTGGCTATCCGTCGTGAACACTATCCGATGAAAAGTTTCGATGATGTTGCCACACGGTTGTATGGCAGCAAATACTTCACAACGTTGGACGCAAACATGGGGTACTACCAAATCAAGTTGACAGAAGAAAGTTCTAAATTAATGACATTCAACACCCCATTCGGAAGATACCGTTATCTCAGGATGCCCATGGGGGCAAAGTGTTCAAGTGAAATATTCCAGAGATCCATGGAAACACACTTTGGTTACATGGAAGGAGCAGAGGTCATAGTCGATGACATTTTGATACACGGAAAAACTCTCGAGGAGCATAACGCTCGTCTCAAACAAGTGCTAGAGAAAGCAAGGTCGATCAATTTAAAATTAAATAAGACAAAATGTGTTTTCGCGAAAGCGGAAGTAGACTATGTTGGACATAAATTGACAGGCGAAGGCATTAAGACGACAGATCGAAGGATCGAGGCAATTGTTGACATGAGAGACCCCGAAAATTTCAACGAATTAGAAACTGTGCTAGGCATGTTGGCATACGTGTCAAAATTCATACCGTGTCTCAGCGAATTGAATGCTCCGCTTCGCGATCTCAAAAAGGAAGAAACATGGAACTGGAATGACTCAGCCAAACAGGCTTTCGCGAAAATCAAGGCAACTTTGGTGTCGACAAAGGTGCTTAGGTACTATGACTTGAACAAACCTGTCACTCTCACCGTAGATGCGTCAATGAGAGGCCTAGGGGCAGCAATCATACAGGAAGATGGTGTTGTAGCCTATGCGTCAAGAGCGCTTTCGCCGACAGAACAAAAGTATGCCCAAATCGAGAAGGAGATGCTGGCAGTAGTATATGGCTGCGAGAAATTTCACAAGTTGCTCTATGGAAGACACAATTTCACAGTCGAGTCGGATCACAAACCGCTGGAGTCCATTCTAAAGAAAGCAATCCACAAGGCTCCACTGAGAATTCAAAGGATGATGTTGAAACTGCAACCTTACGAGTTTACGCTGATACACAAAAGTGGCAAAGAAATGGGCTTGGCAGACTGCCTCAGTAGATTGCCATTGGACGAAATTGGCACAAAGACAATTGACGAAGAGCTCATGGTGTTAAAGGTAGACACTCTGTCATGTACGAATCATGACAAAATAGCAGGTTTAACGCAAGGGGACGAACAGTTTCAAGTGTTAGCTAAAGTGATCAGTCGAGGTTGGCCAGAAACAAAAAGTGAGTTGCCAGTCGAAGCAATTCCATTTTGGGACTATAGAGACGAAATGGCAGTTTACAACGGTGTACTCTATAGAGGTGATCGTGTGTGTATTCCTGCAGAAATGCGCACAGAGACACTAAAAACAATACACAATTCACACCTCGGAGTGGTCAACTGTAAGAAACGTGCAAGGGAGTTGGTATTTTGGCCCGGCATGAACAAGCAGATCGAGGACCTCGTCAGCAAATGTAGCGCTTGTCTCATGCAGCGAAACAAAACACCCAAAGAACCTATGATCATACAACCAATCCCAGAACTACCGTGGAGTAAAGTCGGCATGGACTTGTGTGAACTTGAGGGAAACCATTATCTCATCATGGTGGACTATTATTCAAACTTTATCGAAGTTGCTCCGTTGCAGAGAGACACAAGAACGAGCTCAATCTTGAAACATGTTAAACAGAACGTAGCTCGTTACGGCATAATGGACACGATCATAAGTGACAACGGACCACAGTTCACGAGTTCGGAATTCAAGGACTTCACCGAGAAGTATGGCATCCGCCATATAACGTCTTCGCCGTTACATCAACAGACGAACGGCCTTGCCGAGAAGGCTGTACAAACAGTCAAGAATCTCATCAAAAAGTGTGCAGAATCAGGTGACGACATCTATCTGTCTCTGTTGGAGCTTCGCAATACTCCTCGCGATAATGAAATCGGTTCGCCAATGCAGCGTCTGATGTGTCGTCGCGCAAAGACGCTGATACCAATCGCGCATAAACTGAGAAAACCTGAAACCAACAGCCCTGAAATGGTCGCGTCAAAACTACTTGACTACAGGGAAAAGCAGAAATTCTACTACGACCAACATGCGAAGGTCAAGGATGATCTTCAACCAGGTGACGCAGTGAGAATCAACACCTCTTCTGGATGGAAACCAGCTGAATATGTGCGAAAATCTGAACATCCGCGTTCCCATATCGTAAAGGCAGGCGAAACAAGTCGCGAATACAGGCGCAACACCGACATGTTGTTGAAAACGCGAGAAACGCCACACACCATTAACGCGAACGATACTATAGAAATTCCGTGTGTGCCAATGGAAGATTCTGTCTGTCAATCAATAAATCAGCCAAATAGCGCGAGTGTTAACAAAGATAAAAACGCGAGTGTTAACAAAGATAAAAACGCGAGTCATAACAAAGATAAAAGCGCGAGTGTTATCAAAGACAAACCTATTCAACCTAATCCAGAGAAAACAACTATCGAGAAAGTGCAGACGCAGGAGAACTCTGTGAGAAAGAAAACGCGTCTTGGCAGAGAAGTTCGAAGACCAAAGCGACTCATTGAATATGTTGTATAAACTATCAGTCACAGTGTTTAATGGGGCATAATAATCCCCAAGTGCATATGACAACCAAAAAGTAATTTTGTTTTAGTAAATTTGTTATACTTTAGTTAATAGTTAAGTTAAATTCATGTTTAAATAGACATAAAGTTCATGTTAGTCTTTGTCACAGGACAATCTTGAAATTCAGTTGTGTATTACAAATATTGACATAAATGAGCTTCCAAGATCATCCTTATGGTATAAGGATATTAAACATTTATTCATATTATCCATTTAGTCTTTGAAAAGTGGTATAGGACTATTTTGCTATTAATCAAGGTGCATCATAACTAAGATCATTATTAAGCAGAGAGTGTATATCTAGTCACACTATAGTTGCTAGTCATTGGACACAGACATTATGTTCATACATTAAAAATGTTAATCTTTCACACATTTACTTTGCAACGTCATTTGTTAAGATAAGTGATATTTTCTCTTTTACTCAGGACATTTAAAATTAGTATTAGTTCAGTCATAGTGTTCTTAAAGGAAAGGGGATGCAATGTATTGATTACTGTTGGTACTTTGATTTGTATGTTGAATACTCTCCTATGTGAAGGTTACAAATAAACGTATCTTTCCGGTAAACTCAATGGCCGCCTCCTTGTTATTACAGTATTGTATTTGTATTGTAAGCTACATTGTATTGTATACATTGTATTGTTCAGATTATGTTGTTTGATAGTCTGCTACACGTTACATGTAATTCTTTGTTTGTAAATAAAAGAGCATCATGTCAGCAAATGACATAATGACCCTTTATACCAGTAATATGCAGCCATTAGTCCGTAATCCGTGTTGCTAATTGTCAACTGTACCTTTTCTTGTATTGTTTTACTTATTATTGTTATATGTATATTTTTAGGATGATGTTTCTGTACATACATAATAAAATGTATAATGATGATTCCGTTTGTTATTGAGATTTACCTGACCCTCGAATAAAGAACCCACAGCAGAGGCTACCTGGCCAGAAGGAGCCCTGTTATATTTTGGCGCCCAATATGGTTTAAGTGAACTACGAACAAGCTGGAAAGTGAGATGTTTAAATGACGATTGCAGTAAACATACCAAGCATGACTGCACAGGATACCCATCATTGGATTTTTACCCTTTATTGTGACCAGTGTGTATACATAACCGTGGACAGTTATTTTAAATGGATAGGTGAAGGACTTGGGGACAGTTTCTTAATTAGTTTTAAGTAGGACAATGAAAGGATATTTAGGACTGTGATCAGTGTACATTGTGTAGGAATATAGGATTAGGATAAAGACATGTGTGAGTACACCTTAATTTATGTAAATATTACACAATTTGTTGTTTCAGCTGTCAGCCATTACTAAGGAAAAGGATTGTTTATATCTACATGTAATTGATTTAGTAGCGATGTCTGTGTTTGTTTGAAACAGAGAAATTATTACAAAATAATTGTCTGTTTAAAACATATATTTGCAGTCAGATACATACTGGCATGGAATCAGCAGATTTTGTAATCTTAAGGTGTACAAATGCCATTTTACTGATATTTAGTACCATTATATTATACATGTAAACTGTATGCCATTGTGAGAGAAAGATTCACATGTTATTACTTAGTGAATCAAGATCTGACTTTTTCATTGATGGAGTGATATTTTGTACATGTTGTGTTTATTTGACCTTGACCTTTCTCCTTTGATTTTGATTGGTTGAAAAACACTTCCTGTTTATTTCCCGACTTTCCATTGGTTAGTTAAGCATTTCCTGTTTGACCCATCCACCACCCATTTTTCAGTGTACTGGTTCCCAGCTGATATACAGAACACATTGCTGCCTCAGTCTTCATATTGGATTTTGGTAAGCTGGTTCCCGTCCTTATAACCTTTAACCTTTATAAACATCATTTATAGGTTGAATACTGATTGGTTTAACAGGTTTGGAGTTGTTTATTCCTTGGTAGATAGATTTTGACCCTTGAATTTGATTGGTTTAGACATTGACAGACTTGACTTTACTATTACTTACTATTATTTACCCTTGCACAGTATTTACCCTTATATTTTGAATGCATTGTTATTTTGACTGAACTATTGTTTACATTTTCTCAATATTTACCTTTATTTATAAATTATATTGTTCTTTTGATTACAGATATAGATTAAGCTGACCAAATGGAGAAACTATTTTGTTGAATTAATAAATTTGTATTTTCATTTACAGGTCTTTAATGTAAAATAGTTAATTTACTTATATTGAATTTTGACCTTTGCATTAAGATAGAAATTTGGCTGACCAAGGGAGATAATACTTAGTTGAATTTGATATTTTTTTTTTTTACAGATCTTTAACAGTGAACAGTTCATTTTCTAGTAATGAATTAATTGATTATAAGACTAATGTAATTTGTTATACCATAATATTATATTATAATAATAATTTACCAATTAATTTGAAACATATTAATCTATTTTGATTAGATTATGACTTTAATATATACTTATAGTTTGAAATACTAAACATATTTATATTTGTCATAGGTTTATAATGAAATAGTACTGAAATGAACTTAGTGTGGTGTGAACTATTTTTCAAATATCAGTGAGGAATAACAAGTGTTATTTAGTGAAATAGTGCAACAATTACTCAATTATTTGAGAGTTATCTTAGCTTAATAATATAAGCATGGAGAAACAGGAGAAATTGGATTATGCTGGTGGATTCACAGAGGATGATAAAAAGCTGATAGATGCTTTTCACATGTTACATCTCTCACCTCATGTAGAGTCATGTAGAGTCACCAGGAGACTTAGTGGATTTCTTAGCCAAATTTGGAAAAGCTATTTCTAATAAAGACAATAGTAGCTCACATACATCAGGAGGCTATCATTTTCCAAAATTATCTATTTTTTATGGAGAAGATAATAAAGGCGAAACATCATGGGAAACATTCAAATTTGAGATACAGTCCCTGTTAGCTGACAAAGCATTTTCCAAAGAACAGATTTTATTGGGAGTCAGGAGAGCTGTAAAAGGGAATTCTGCAGATATTATTAGGAGACTAGGACCTGGCATTAGTTTGGATGAAGTACTTGTTAAACTTAACAGTACATATGGGAGTGTAGAAACTGAAGAGAGTGTACTTAGAAAGTTTTACTCTTGCCAGCAGTCACCAAAAGAGACAATTGCAAGTTATGCTTCTCGTTTAGAGGAATTATATTCACAAGCTGTATCCTTGCACGCCTTACCAAAGAATGACATGGTTTTAAAAGGAGTTTTATACCAAGGACTATTGTCTGAAATAAAACATATGGCTTCATATAAATATGATATAATATCTGACTATGATAAATTCAAGATTGAACTAAGGAAGATAGAAGCAGACATGAAGAACTCAGAACCAAGACATTGTCATGCTAATGTAAATGTGGAAAAGAAGCCATCAGAGCTAGATGAAGTGAAAGGTCTTCTACTAAAGATTAATGAGAGGATAGACAAGTTAGAAAAACAACAAGAAGACATTAAGCAAGGCCAAGAATCATATCGAGGAAATTTAAGTGGAAATAGATATAGGAGCAACAATAGAGACAAATATCAACATAAACAAGAACACAATGATACTAACCAAGGTCATAGGAGACCTCTAGGATCACAGAATTTCCAACCAACTTGCTTTGGTTGTGATGGAAAGGGACATATGATTAAGGATTGCCCTAATCCAAAACAAAGACAGTGCTTTAACTGCAAGAAATTTGGACACATTGCAAAGGATTGCCCAAAAGCATAAGTGCCTCAGTTGTTGGGTCAAACCAAGGCACTAATTATCAAGGCCCTAAATTAGTTGGAGAAACCAATGAAGTTGAGATAGAGATAAATAATGTCAAGACAAAAGCCTTAGTTGATACAGGAAGTTGTATAAGTACAATATCACAATCTTTTTATGATAAGAACCTTTCGGACATTGTTATACAACAGTTAGAGAACATCATAAAAGTTGAATGTGCTGATGGTCAACCACTTCCATATCATGGTTACATCGAAGTTGATTTAACAACAGGAAATGGTATTCCAAAAGCTTCACAAACTCCATGTTTGTTTCTGATTACTCCTGACACTGCATATTCCATTTTAACACCAGTAATACTCGGAACAAATATCCTTGATGTTTTGTTAAAAGAGTGTCAACAGAACTTTGGAATTCAGTTCCTTCAACGTGCCTCCCTACATACACCTTGGTATTTGGCCTTTAGATGCATGGTCATCAGAGATAGAGAATCAAGAAAGAATGGAAACCAAATAGCCATAATTAGGTCTGCTGAACCAGGAAAGATAATTATAGGACCAAATGAAACCAAGACAATCAAAGGACGCACAGACAGAGAATTAGGCTTTCACAAAACATGTGCTCTTATACATGAATCACCAGACTCCTCATTACCGAACTTCATTGATATCACTCCAGCAATTATTGATTATGAATTTGGAAGAACCAAAGCTGTAGATATCACTGTTTCGAATATAACAACAAACAGCGTTGTTATCTCACCAAAAGAGGTTTTGTGTGAACTGCAGCCAGTTAAAATTGAAGATGTTTCAAATGAAGCCGAGGGAGATACCAAACATGATAGTGTTTTAGACCAAGTTAATATTGACACAAACAAGAAACTAAATGATGATCAACTCAAAGATATAACACAGCTATTGCAAAAGCACATAGACATTTTTTCTACAGGAGAAGAGGATATTGGATTTTGTGACAAAATTAAACATAGAATTGACCTATTAGATGAAACACCATTTAAGCAGTCAACCAGACGAATCCCCCCTGCCATGATTTCTGAAGTAAGGGCACATCTGGAAAACTTATTATCAACAGGAATTATAAGAAAATCAAAGTCTCCCTGGTCATCTAATGTTGTTCTTGTTAGAAAGAAAAACGGAAAGCTCCGTATGTGTTCTGATTATCGAATGCTCAACAAAAGAAGTGTCAAAGATGCCTATGCGTTACCCAAAATAGAGGAGATATTTGATGTGTTGCAAGGAAGCAAAGTTTTCTCAACCATCGATATGAAATCAGGCTATCATCAAGTTGAAGTTGAAGAATGTCACAAAGAGAGAACAGCCTTCAGTGTATCGAATTTAGGTTTCTATGAATATGTCAAAATGCCTTTTGGATTAAGTAACGCACCTGCAACCTACCAAAGACTAATGGAGGAATGCCTTGACGACTACAACATGTCAATATGCGTTATATACCTAGATGACTTGATAGTATTCGCCGACAGTTTTGAAGAACATCTCCACAGACTTGATCTAGTTTTGACCAGACTCAAAGATTGCAATTTAAAGTTGTCACCAGAAAAATGTGTTTTCATTCAAGAAAAGGTGCAATTTCTTGGACACATTGTAAGTGAAAATGGAGTAGAGACAGATCCAGCTAAGATAGAAAAGATTAAAAATTGGCCAACTCCATCAAAATTCGACGAATTGAGATCCTTTTTGGCATTTTGTGGATACTATCGGCGTTTTATTAAAGATTTCAGTAAGATAACAAGACCCTTAGCTGATCTCCTACCACCAACCTGCTCAAAGAAGATGAAGAAAACACCAATAAAACCGTGGATATGGACAGAAAATCAACAGACAATATTTGAAAACCTAAAGGAAATTCTAACCAGACCACCAATTTTAGCATATCCAGATTTTTCAAAACCATTTGAGCTTCACACTGACGCATCTGGAACAGGATTAGGAGCTGTACTTAACCAATCTGATGGAAAATTGAAAAGAGTTATTGCCTATGCAAGTAGAGCATTAACAAAGTCAGAGAAGAATTACAGTGCGTACAAGTTGGAATTTCTCGCTCTGAAATGGGCTGTGACAGAAAAGTTTTCAGATTATCTCGCTATCAACCATTTCTCAGCACTTACCGACAATAATCCACTAACATATGTATTGACCAGTGCTAAACTAGATGCGACAGGACAAAGATGGGCATCAGCATTAGGAGAGTACGATTTTGACATACATTACCGATCTGGACTTAACAATGGAGATGCAGATGCATTGTCAAGATACCCACATGAAAGAAGAAAAGAAGAACAGCAAGAAAGTGTTAGAATAAAGAACGAGGTAGTCAAAGCCATCTGCAGTAATATCGATACAGAACCACTTATTGAGACAATCTGTACCAATATCAACATTATAGAGGCAACAGAAGACCAAGGATATCCAATGGCACAAGTAGAATTTAGAGAATTAAGAAGTAAGCAGAGACAAGATAAAGTTATTGACAGATGGAGAATAGCTGTAATGGACAAACATGTGCCAACCAAGAACTTGACCAAAGAAGACTTCATTATGAGGAAGCAATTCAAACACCTGATTTTGAAAAGAGGAGTATTTTTCAGAAAGTTTCAGGAAGAAGAAGAAACTATAGAACAACTTGTGTTACCAGCGTGCTATAGAGAGGATGTCTTGAAAGGACTCCATGATGATGTAGGACATCCCGGTAGAGACAGAACAATAAGGCTTTTAAGGGAAAGATTTTTCTGGCCCGGTATGACAAGGGATGCAGAAAACTGGACTGAAAAATATAATAGATGTATGAGACGAAAGTGTGGATCAGATATCAGAGCACCGTTAGTCAGTATAAATACCAGCTACCCTTTAGAACTTGTCTGTATGGACTATCTTACATTAGAACCATCCAAAGGAGGGATTGGAAATATATTGGTTGTTACAGATCACTTCACAAAGTTTGCAATGGCAATCCCTACAAAGAATCAAACAGCAAAAACAACAGCTGAAGCCTTTTACAACAACTTTATCATTCATTATGGCATTCCTACCAGAATACATTCTGATCAAGGTGCAAACTTTGAATCTAACATAATTAAAGAATTATGCCAATTGACCAATATGGATAAGACTAGAACATCTATTTACCATCCACAAGGAAATGCTGGCCCAGAAAGGTTTAATAGAACTTTACTTGGAATGCTAGGGACTCTAGAGAATGACCAAAAAGCAGACTGGAAAAGATATATCAATTCTTTGGTATATGCATACAACTGCACACCTCAAAGTTCGACAAAATATTCACCATTTGAGATTATGTTCGGCAGAAAACCAAAACTACCAGTTGATTCAATGTTCGAACAAGTGACAGAAAACCAGAATAGAACAACCAAAGACTATATAGATGATCTTTAGAACAGAATAGAAGTAACAAAGGAAATAGTTCTGAAACATCTGAAGAAGTCAAAAGAGAGACAAAAAAGCCATTATGATTTGAAGGCAAAAGCAGTCACTTTATCAATAGGAGACAGAGTGTTGGTTAAAGTTCTTGCGTTTGAAGGCAAACACAAGATCCAAGATAGATTCGAAAATGACATGTATACTGTTATAGAACAGCCAAACGAGCATATTCCTGTTTATAAGGTTAAAGCAGAAACATCGGGTGCAATAAGAACATTGCATAGGAACCATTTGTTTCCAATTGGAGATAGGATAGCAGAAAGAACAGAACCACTTCCAAAGAAGAAAGTTGTGGCCACACAAGAAATTGAGAAAAGAAACATGCTACAGGAGAAAATAGATGTGAGTGAGTCGAGTGAAGACTCAGATGAAGAAATGATAGGAGGATCAGGAACTAGAATTGTAGACACTACAGTTATACATGGGGACGCTCATGCTCCTGAAAGATATGGAAGGAAAACTTCGAATATAGAAGTTATAGCTAGGAGTCAACAAACGACTTAAGTAAGGAAAACAGAACAGGAACAGAGTTTACAAATGCCCGTGATGGTGAAGAAAGAAGCTTCAGAGACAGTTGGAATGCCTCAGAGAATACAGTAAGGACAAATGATATATCTAATGCTCTCGACAGCAATAAAAGAGATATCGAGAATGAAAATTATACAGAAGATGATGGAACTGCAGCAGCTGGACACATAACAGACATACAGAAAAGAACATATGAAAAGACAGTGAGCGAAAAGCAAGGTCTAGAAAGCAAAAATGGCACAGAAGGAGGAGAGTCTGGATCGAGAAACAGTTACAGAAAGACAAGTGTTTAGAGTAGAGAATCCAGACGCAATATCTCCCCCAATACCTGCCCCAAGAAGATCTCAAAGAGAGAAACGAAGACCAGCATGGTTCGATTCGTATCAGATGAATCAGGTAGTAGTAAAACCTCATGATTCAAAGTTAGAGGCACTGAATGTTTTAATGTCATCAGGAATTTTGGAGCAGATAGATAGAACTGTTGTATACAGTATTTTAGATTCAATAATTAAGTAATTATGTTTTCCTTTCAGAAAAGAGATTTAGTTTTTATAAATAATTTAGTTTTACAGAAGGTCAATGCGTGGACGCAATTTATCATGGAAGAGAGGAGTGTTTTGTAAATTTAGATTAACTGAGTTTTGAAATTAATACATTTTTCTTCATGTTTAACTGGAATATATCAACTGACATACACTTTTTTATATTTATGTGACAGGTAATGCTGCTGAAGTTCAAAGTAACAAGTTTGTTTTGCTGAGAATGTCTATTTTGTATATGCATATATTGTATACTTATTTTATTTATTACATGACATGTTAGACGATTATGACATGACAATGACGAGACGTCATTTTATAGGCTGGGGAAGTATGTAATAGGGTCACTTTTGATGTGACATGTCAAGTTTATATAACTTGCTGAGTTGAGTTCACCTGTCTAAATTCATGCTAATTGCTCCCGCCAATTTTGGTCACATGACAATTTGATTTGGTCAGTCAGTCATTTTCCCTTGTTTGGTTAACACTATGTTAGATTGGTAATTTGGAAATGTTGGATTTGGATTGAATTTATAACAGCAATAATTGACACGAATAGAATGAGACAGATGTGTGTATGATCATCTAATTCCCTAAATTGGTAAGTGTAAATTAAGTGTAGCTTTGTATTGTATTTGTATTGTATGCTACATTGTATTGTATACATTGTATTGTTCAGATTATGTTGTTTGATAGTCTGCTACACGTTACATGTAATTCTTTGTTTGTAAATAAAAGAGCATCATGTCAGCAAATGACATAATGACCCTTTATACCAGTAATATGCAGCCATTAGTCCGTAATCCGTGTTGCTAATTGTCAACTGTACCTTTTATTGTATTGTTTTACTTATTATTGTTATATGTATATGTTTAGGATGATGTTTCTGTACATACATAATAAAATGTATAATGATGATTCCGTTCGTTATTGAGATTTACCTGACCCTCGAATAAAGAACCCACAACAGAGGCTACCTGGCCAGAAGGAGCCCTGTTATAGTTATATACGAAATTGTTCATCCTCTATGTAGTATATAGTATAAAAATTTAACATTCTTACTAAGTGTCTTGATGTTACCGTGTTTGATTTGCGTTAATTCATGTATATATCCTAAATATGTTTTTCATTAATAATCAATAATATTAACTGATCTACTAACTTCGTGTGTATACTAAACACACTGTTGCTTTAATCAACTAACCGTTTACAATATGTTAACACCTTCGGAATTAATCCCTCATTAAAAACGCGTGAATCGAGATAACATACGTTACAAAATAAAAAAAAAAATTAATTTGTCTCCTGCCACGTATGTGGTAGGAACCATATGGCTCCTGTCACGCGGTGTCATTAAACAGAGTCTGGTAGAGTTTGGTAGAGTCCGGTAGAGTCTGGTCGTCAAATATCCCACTATATCACTGTTTTGTTGTGCTTTTGTATTGAAATGAATAAAACAAAGTGTTAGTGTATCATATAAATAAAAATAAAAAAGGTATTTGCCTATCTTAGTTAATTTTCGAGTGAATATAGAAATATTATATGCGTGAACACGGACACGGGTAGAGTCTGGTCATTATTAAGCAATAAATACAAAGTTTTATACGATTTTTAAGTTATAAAAAGTTTAATTTGATTTATATGTGTCATATTATATATTTATTTATTATATTATTTCAGCTTATAATCGGGAAAATAGTGGAAGATTGAGGATTTTTAATGATAACATTGTGTTTCGTAAATCAAAATGGCTGACGTGAAATTTCTGTTTATAATGCGGCCCTATCGTACATCCTAAACGAGGAATACACTAAATTCTCTCTGTATTATGGGCCAACTAATTGATTAGGTGTAATCAACAGAATAGTGTTATAATTACCAAGATTTTAAATGTATGAAAATTACTAGATTGGAATAATTTTGTTTTATATGTCATTAACATTAATTAAACCAAATGCTAAGAGAGCTATATACTTACTTTAAAAGTAATTCATATGAAATTGCAGGATAAATTGAGTGACATCGACCAGAGTAAATTAATTATTTGTTCCGACGAAGAGTTTTCGACTTGTAAAGCCATTGACATGTTTTTCCCACAAGCCACAAGAGTTCTTTGCGCGAAACATTTGAAGGATAATGCGGCGAATAAACTCAGTAAGTGTCTTCCTCAACCTGAGGTTAACCGCATTATTTATAAACTCTTCGGTCCTAATGGTATCTTAAGTGCTGAAACTGCAACCTCATTCACAGAAATGGACCAAGAAGTAACCAATACACATCCAAATTTGACATATTTACAACGGATACTTATCAATTTGGAGAAGCATATGTTTTCCCCAAACCCAAACATCCCTAGCTACCACACCAATGGTTTGTAAATGCGAATGAGTCGTACTACCATGTTATCAAAAGGACGACAAATTTGGTAGTCCAGAAATTGACCGACATGATAGAAAAGTTACAATAACTTGAACAGTGTCAAACTCTTGATGTGAGAGGCGCATTGCACGACTCGGGTAAATATTGATTGGCGACACAAGCGTCGGTGCTACATGTTTCTCAGTTAAGTCCTGACCAGAGATCAAGGCGATTTATGAAATTATTGAACTTTAAGTCGCATCACATTTCAAACATCACATCAACAGATAAGCAACTAACATTACCCTCCATTACGAGAATTGCACGAAAAATCGGCACGCGCAAACGCCTGAAAAATTGCAAAACATACACAATTGAAAATAAAAAACACAGATTATATTGAAACACATTCATGTAAAAGGGACTGCATATTTTAGTTGCAAACCAACAACAATATATTTTTTGTCAATCATTCGCTAAAACCTGTATGTCAGTTGTACATTCGACATTTTCAACAATAATTCCTCTATATCTGTCTAAAATGTTAACGCTAGGACAATGTTTAAATTTGAGTACTGGTTATGTCACCAGGAAGCTGACATAAAGAAGCGGAAAATATAAACCAAAAACAATGAATAAAAATTCCAAAAAATGGAGCTCTGTGTAGGGTCTTTTTTGTTAACCTAAAATGTCAAGATCACGTCACCAATTAGAAACGAATTGAATCAAACACACCTAAATCTTGAGAATACAAAATAAACCGGCATGCTACTGTTAGAGATTCGGGTTGGTAAGGGAGAATTCCTGGTTTGTCCTTTGCGTATCACTCGATTTAATAGCGAGCTGGCAGGGGAAGGGCTCTACATTGACTTATAGGTTTCGCGGGTAATGTTGGCCCCGGGTTCACATGTCGGCAATGTCTGCATGCTAAACAAGCGCTGCGAGCACCTTAAGCTAGCACGCTCAACTGTGGTGTAGACACGGCCGGTAGCTGGGTGCTGCTGCTCGGCCATGCTTTGAATCTCTATCAAATGAATGTACATAGAACCCAAATCATAGAATAATAAATCCCAAAAATGGAGCTCTGTCCGAGTCCTCGTCAGGCGCACGGGCTTTATTTTGGTAACCTAAAATGGAAAACATAGAATAAAATTCCCAAAATGATATGATATAATTCGAATCATTAAATTTTGGGCCACGAGAGAGTTCCTCCACGTGTTGTGACCTGGATACAATATTTCGCAAAATGCATTTTATGAACTATATCAGGATTTATATTTATTTTTCAAGTTAAAATATTTTTGCATGTTTTTTTAAAAAAATGCAAATATGGTTTAGTTTGATTCTATTTTTTGCGGAATGTAGTAACTACACACTCTCTTTAATTTCATATGAATTACTTTTAAGTAAGTATATAGCTCTCTAAGTATTTGGTTTAATTAACGTTAATTACATATAAAACATAAAATGATTCCAATCTAGTAGTTTTCATACATTTAAAATCTTGGTATTGTTATAATATAATTATAACACTAATCTGTTGATCACACCTAATCAATTATTTGACGCATAATAGAGAGAATTTAGTGTATTCCTCGTTCAGGATGTGCGATATTGCCGCATTATAAACAGAAATTTCACGTCAGCCATTTTGATTTACGAAACATAATGTTATCGTTAAAAACCGTCAACCTTCCACTAATTTACCGATTATCAGCTGAATTGATATAAGAAATAAATATATAATATGACACATATAAATCAAATTAAACTTTTTATAAATTAAAAATCGTATAAAACTTTGTATTTATTGTTTAATAATGACCAGACTCTACCAGTGTCCGTGTTCACGCATATCATATTTCTATATTCACTCGAAAATGAAATGAAATGGTTCAGGTCCAAAAAGGCCGAATTCCAAAAAGGCCGATTACCGAAAAGGCCGAATTCCAAAAAGGCCGAAATCATTAAAAATTGAATAAGGAGTCATCGAAGATATTGGATTGTATGTTTGTGAACAGATTTTAATAATGGAGTTTACACGTATTACTTTTTATTGTAATAGTAATAGTATGTTAGCTTGCTTTTTAATTTGCGTTTGATTTTAATTTTTAACAGCACAAAATCGAATAAAGTATAATAGTCAAACACCACGAGATCAAATCCAACGCAGTTATAACATATTATGAGAATATTTTTTTACAAAGATCGCCAATATATACTGATTAATCAACTAACAGTAATTAAGTTCTCAATCTTCTCAATCATCTTTTACAATCAATAATCGGCAATTATGTTCTCAAAGTTCTCAAATCATCTAATTAAGGAAGTATAAATAAACATTTAAAGCAAACTGTAATCAATTATAACACGGATAGTTTAACCGCCCTCCTCTAATTATTAATCTATAGCAAACATTCATGTATACAATCTTAAATACCACAAATTTTCAACTTTAAACTGTTTTCCTTCAACAAATATATTCAAAAAATATATTCTTGAGAAATCGGCCTTTTTGGTCCGTAAATCGGCCTTTATGGACCATAAATCGGCCTTTTTGGATCGGCCTTTCTGGAATTCGGCCTTTCTGGACCTATACCAATGAAATAGGCAAAATTAATACATTTTTATTTTTATTTATATGATACAATAACACGTTATTTTATTCATTTAAATACAAAAACACAACAGTGATATAATGGGATATTTGACGACCAGACTCTGTTTAGTGACACCGCGTGACAGGAGCCATATGGTTCCTACCACATACGTGGCAGGAGACAAATTAAAAAAAAAACGTACGTGACAGGAGACTCGGCCTTATTTTATTCATTTCAATACAAAAACACAACAAAACAGTGATATAATGGGATATTTGACCATCATAATCTATCAGACTCTACCGGACTCTACCAGACTCTGTTTAGTGACACCGCAGATAATGTAATCCATTCAAGTGTTGTCAATGACACTCTTTGTTGGTACCATTGGTAGACTGATTATTATTTATTTATTTCGCAACGTCTCGGATACAAGTTGGCAGCAAAGGGGCGAAAATAAAAAAGGGTCCGAAATAAAAATGGCTTCAAATGTCGTAATGCGTCGCCTGACAAATGAAATATTTCGCCGTTATAGACACATGTGAGCTGTTTTATCTTTTTTCGCTACATTTCACACAGTTTAATTGATTATCTGTGAATGTAAAAATACAATTGTCCTGACTTTATTTTATTTTTCAATTCTATGATTTTATTTCAACTTACCTTTCGCACCACATCGTTTCGCCTTTTTGTCATTCAGTAATATCAAAATTATCTCATCCGGAGTTCCTGAACCTAATTATTCAAAAACTAGGACTTAATGAAATTAAATAAAAACAAAATTTCTTGACTTAGAGATTCATTACCTACTTTTTCTACTGCTTTAAATCATATAGAAATCAGTTGTCAACAGTAAATGGTCATTGGTGTATCCTCACGTAACCTATTTTCGCCCGCCACCTATTTCCGCCATGTTTACTAATGACGTAATTCCGCGCGCGCCTATGACGTAATTTGACAGCTGAAGACGCAGATTGTTGTTTACAAACACGAACGTCAATTCAACATAAAAAATGAGTTATTTATGGCGAGTAAAGGTAAGTTTATAGTCACATTTTGTTAAAACATGTATTTCAATGTGTATTTTCTTAGGCATTATTTTTTCATTCATTAAATTACCCATTTCTTGAAAAATATTACTTTCTTCATCTCGGTAGGCGTGTTGTTTTGAAAAGTGATACATTGTTCTAAATATAGAATGTTACGTATCGGTATCCCTCATTGGTACCAAACGTTATTCGCTACTGAACTAACACTATGCCGCTATTAACTTTGCGTATTTTTTTTAATTGCAGTTAACACAAACAAACGAAAAGCGTAAAGTAAAAATGTTGTATTCTCCAACCAAATTAACCGAAGCATACAAAATGGTGAAGGAAGAAGGTTGCAGCATCAGACGGGCTTCCATTCTTTATGGTGTACCCCGAACAACCCTGAGAGATCGACTAAGCAGCCGAGTATCAGTTGATTGTACACGTACTGGCCCAGAAACCGTCTTTACTCTTGAGGAAGAGATGAAATTATGTGAACATTTGAAACAATTAGCAGAAGTGGGATACGGCTATACTCGGTCAGAGGTGGTAAACCTTGCATCGGACTATGCAGTCTGTCTTGAAAAACGGACGATGGAGAAACCTCTCACACTACATTGGTTTTACAACTTTCTGACTCGGTGGCCAGAACTTAAGGTTGTAAAACCAAGTAGTTTGAGTGAAATGAGAGCTAAATGTGCTAATGAAAAATCCATTATTTCATATTTTACGGAGCTTTCTAGGATCGTAAGCAAATACAACTTGCATGAAACTCCCCAAAATATTTATAATATTGATGAAAAAGGTATTAACACGAAATACAGGCCTCCACATGTAGTTGCCGGTAGTGATTGTAAGGCACAAACCATAATGTCTGAACGAAGCAAGACGATCACTGTAATTGGTGGAGGTAATGCTTTAGGCCACCAGATACCGCCATTTTTCGTGTTTCCTGGAGCACGGATGATTCCCGAGTTGATGGAGGGTAAAACACCAGGGACTGATGGTGTAATGTCACAAAGTGGCTGGTCAAATTCAGAAATCTTTTCCCAATACATGAAAAGACATTTTTTAAAATACTGTCAAGGTCGAAATGTAGATGACACGATGCTTGTTTTGTATGACGGTCATCGAAGCCATGTATCCCTAGGTTTGATAGAATGGGCCAAACAAAATAACATTGTATTATTCGTTCTCCCTCCCCACACATCGCATATATTGCAGCCGATGGACATAGGTTGTTTTGGTCCATTACAGGTCAGGTACAACCAAGAGTGTTCAAAGTTTGCCAGGCTGAATCATAGGGTGGTCACACGATATGATGTCTGTTCTTTGGCTTGCAAAGCCTATGTTTTGGCCCTTAGTCCGCATAACTTACAGGCATCATTCAAAAAGGCAGGGATTTGCCCCTTAGTTGATGGTACAACAATGTGTGAACAGTTGGGTATCAAAATTAAACCTTCAACTTTGTATGACTGTAATGAAAATGAAAATGAACTATGTGTTGTAAATTCAGGGGCAGCGGATGAAAGAGAGAGAGAATGTGTAGTGGAATCCGAAGGTATGGCAGAAAATTTTAGTTTGAACAATGCTGCCCTGGATGGGTCAAATGGTGATAAAACTGCACCTTGTGCTTTTTTTGAAAACAGATCAGGGATCGTATGTAAGAAAGTTGCAAAAAAGAGGAGAAATGTAAGTAGTGTGATAGGTGGTAAAGCTCTTGAAGGTGACACTGTCAAAAAATTAGAAAATTATATGGCCCAAAGTGTGAAAAAAACAAAGCCCGCCTCGAAAGAAACAGTTAAAAATAGTATAACAATACCCCCAAAATCCCGCACATCCCAACCCGCCTCGAGAAAAACAGTTAAAAAAAATCAAACAATATCGAAAAAATCCCGCAAATCCCAGCCCTCTGTGATGTCGCCTCAGCCAGGACCTTCACGAATTACATTATACTTTTCAGACTCAGAGATGTCTGAATCTGATACAGAATCAAATATATCTGACTCTGAGAAATGCTGCGTGTGCAAAAAATTTTACGCCAATCAGACGTGCCTGTCAATCACTAATTGGGTCCAATGTACAATTTGTTCCCACTGGGTACATCTAAAGTATTGTACCCCTTTACGGGTAGCAAGGAAAAACACAACATTCCAGTGTAAATGTTGCATTTAATTTATTTCTAGTAATAAATACAATTGCATGAAATTATAATACAGTTCCGTTTTGTTTTTATTTTTGCTCCATTCTTGCAGCTATTACGTCATTTGACCTATTTATGAAACCGGGCGGAAATAGGTGACGCCACGTCAACTCTCGCGTGACTGCATGCTGTAAACAAATATGGCACAGCATCTAATCAAAATAGCCTGCAAGAGAAACTAAACTGAATTAAGCTATATAAACAGTTGTTTTACTCGAACAAAAGACAAATGTTAGTATTGATCATCATATATTTTGAATACTTCACATTATATCGTTAGGTGGGCGGAAATAGGTAACGCCATGCTAATGTATTCAGGGTTCGACATTAACGCACGACCGAAAGACATTCCCTAGTAGTTCATTGGTCCGGTCTAGCTACATTAGCATCTGGCAAGACCGACTGGTCGTGTTCTTATTCCATCAATATCTGCCCAAATTTGTTGTCAAACAAATCAAAGGATCCGATAGATTTTCGGTCGAAAATATTGACTGCCGATTCTCTTCTCGAATGTCTTTTCGGACATTACAATATCTGCTGCTAAAGAAAACAATGTAAACATACCGGAAATTGTTCTAAACTATTGTCGTAATTTTTAGGATCCCAATTTAATCGTTAGCAGCCGATATTGAAATGTCTGAAAAGTTGCGATTTCTCTTTTAAAAATTAGTTGTAAAAACCAATTTCAATTAGTAATCTTGTTTTTTCTTTGCATGTTTACGCAACATTAGTCTTATTTAAAGTAAATTAAAGTGTTTGATTCAAGTATAAACACGAATGCTAGCTTTATATTAAGCCGATTGCTTTGGCATCTCAAATTTTACGACAACAGTTTAGACCAATTTCCGGTATGTTTACATTGTTTACCGTAGCAGCCGATCGTAAAATCATCATAATGTCAAATAAACTGTTTCAATTCGGATTTTCTTCCGATAAAAATGATGACAGCGGTAGTAACAATAAAGAAAAGGAAAGGAAGAGTCCAAGAAGCTGTAATGAGGATTACAACGCCCAGCGAACCCTGGAACTCAGTTGGCATTGGGGACAGAGAGCCAGACGGCCAGACTTTGACAATTAACTCTACACACTCACAGACTGTGTTCAAGACATGTGCATGTTTGTTATTTGTGGCACACAGTGACATATTTCAATTACTTACTGTAATACAGCATATTACCCCTTTCCCACATACAACAAATCTGAAGCAGAGAAACTCTCCATAAATGCAAGTATAAGTATTGAAAAGAATTGAAAACATTGCCATTGTGGCAAAATGAGAAATTGCTCATGATGAGCAATTTCTTCTTTTGCCATAATGTTTTCAAAAGTCGTCTGCTGCAGTCCTGCAGAGGTCACTGGTGTCAGAAAGCGTCTGTATGTGGGAAAGGGTTAATATTTATTATTATATGATGTTCTAACTTCAGAAAAATTATAAGAATCAGAAAAAAGTACTGTATCTTTTGTGTTTTACTGTTAATATGAATATCAATCCAAATATACACTTTAAACTGAAGATTTACAAAATTAATCCTTTCTTGGTATATTGCATCATTGATAACATTCATTGGCTGGTCCAGTTGAGATAAGGTCAGGTCTAGTGCATTTCAAAACTAAAAGTTAATGTTGAACCCTGACTGTATCCTTCTTTCTCCTTCATTTGGCCCTTGCACTCGTCAAAGTCATGGAAGCGCTTTTCTAAGTTCATTTTACTTCTGGTTACTTCCCTTTATATTTTGGCAATATGATATTAAGTCACTAACTGAGAAGAAAGCGTTTTGACATTCACGACCATTATACTCCACTAAACGGGCATATATTTGAGACATTTTTTTATTTTTGTTTATTTTACCAGTTTATGTTGATACTTATATAAAATAAAAAAATAAATAATATTTTGACCACTCGCTTCATATCGAAATTTGCATGCGCGAAAATCAATGTTAACGGTCACGAAACTAAGACACAACAGGATAATTATAATTTATATACTTCCAACATCGTGATCTACCTTAGTTCCTGACGTCATTATTTTTTACCTTTTCGCCCATGACTTTATATTAACAGTCAGTTAAGAATTGTGTAACTATTTTAGGATGTCAAAAGAATCATCATGTAGTACTAGACAATGTAGTTTATATCATGCTTATGATCACAAACTTAGGAGACCCGTAGCTACTGATTGGGTGATTCGTCACATAATATTGGCCAGTTTTACTGCATTTCAAAGCATTTTGTGCACACGTCATGACAATCAAATTGGAATTATGTTGTATGAAAGTGTTGGATAGAAGTAACATTGTTTCTGGACGTGTGCTGAAATCTCATGCAACATGCAGTGGGTGTTGAATTCCCTGCTTTGAGCGCCGGACCATCCATGGTCGGAAATGGTCAAACACTGGCAGCTAATTCATTTTGATTTTGCTGAATTCAACTAATAGCATTTCTTATTGATGATTAATCCTTATTATTTCAAGTGATTAGAGCTGATTCCTATGAAATCATTGATAACAGCAAAAACAATTGAAAGATTCTACCAATGGTTTAGTTCTTTTGATTTACTGATGGAAATAATCATTATGCGCAATTTCTTCTTGTCACATTGTTTAAAAATGTTATCTGTGTAAGTTAGGAAAGTGATAACAGTGGTTTAATAATTAAAATATTTACATGTATATTAAAATGAATTAAAAATCTGACTTTAAAGACAATAATTTATTCCATTAAATTAAAAAATATTCAACTGTATTCACCTGACATTTAGGGACGAGCAAAGAAGATTCAATCAGTGATATTCTTAATTAGAATAGAACTTTGAAACTTCAAAAACAATTTTGTTCAGTTAATAAACAGGCGTAAGAAATATTTTGAGAGGTTCAAAAATAAAAAATGAAACAAATGCGAAAAATGCAATGAAAACTGAACCCTAAGGGGGGTAAGGTTGAAAACGGACAAATCAGAACAATTCATACATGGACAAATTGTCACATAAAGCATCTATGTTTATTGATAATATTAGATGTCCTATACATGTAGTTTGTATGTATACAGTTAAATAGTATTTTCATATTGTACATGGAAGTACGATATTCGAAGTCTATTTGTGGAGCAAATTGTGGTCCGTGCCATTTATTTGGATCTGAGAAGAGATTGATAGTGTCGCAACCTGCAACCAGAAATAAACGTGAAACGTTCCACCGTTTACCACTATGAGAAGGGTTAAAACATATCTACGGCCGCCAACCCTTACCACCGGTAGATTATCCGGGCTTGTTTTGATGAACATTCACCGTGATCGTGACATAAACACTGATTTAGTGATAGATGTGTTTGCAAGAAGAAAAAAGCGACGACTAGTCCTTCTATTTCGCGTGTAGGCTTAAAGAAAGTACCTAGTATGAATCATCTGAATGTACAGTAAAACCTCGTTGGCTCGAACATGGGAAAGGTCGAACACCCTGGAAAACTCGAACTCCTCCCTCGGTCCGGCCAAACCTTCATAAAATTAATGGTTTTTTTAACCTGAAAAACTCGAAAACCTGCTCTTTCGAATTATCAAACTAAAACACGGTCCCTTTGGCTACATTAAAGCACAAAGTACTGATAGGTTGAACTATTAACTGTGGGCCCTTCGAGTTCATGCCTTCGAAGTTTCAATTTTGTTGAAGTGACAGTCAATGTTAGAAAATATAAATTTGAATGCTGCAAATGTTTTAAGGGTATTTTGTGTATACATGCCCTTCATAAGGGTATCAAGTAGGCTCATCAAGATATTGTGAAATATACGCCAGATGTCACCTGAGCCCATATAGCCGAATTTTTTTTCCTGGGGGAGCATGACTCAAAAAAAATAAATTTCGAATGCTGCAAATGTTTTCAGGGTATTTTGTGTATATATGACGTACATAAGTGTATCAAGTAGGCTCATTAAGATATTGTGAAATATACGCCAGATGTCACCTGAGCCCATATAGACGATATTTTTTTTCCCGGAGGAGCATGCCCCAGAAAAAATAAATTCCGAATGCTGCAAATGATTTAAGGGTATTTTGTGTATATATGCCGTACATAGAGGTATCAAGTAGGCTCATTTAGATATTGAGAAATATACGCCAGAAGTCACCTGAGCCCATATAGACGAATTTTTTTTTAGAATGGTGCGTAGTCCATATTTCGACCCAGCTACGCCCCTGATAAAAATAGGTATATTTTCAGATACATTATTTCCTAAGTTCCTAGTCTACACAAAATTGAAAATATCTTATGTTTAAACCCTTTCCCACATAATTATAGACCCCCTCTACAGCAGGCACAATTTTGAAAACAGCTTTTGCCACAAATTAATTTTATTTATAGAGATACTCCCTATTTATACCTCAAAAGTTTTTCATCTGCTGCAGATGTTTGGATCTTCCCACACCCTCGGGCAAATAGTCTATACTGGTTAAGTATCCAGGAAGCAGACATCTAGAGTGTTTTGTATAAGTTATTAAAGCTTACTTCAAAATTGATGTCAACTCACCAAATTGCCTATTATGATTGAGTAGTTTCTCATTTTCCAAGAATGTTTTTAAAGTTGTCTGCTACAGAGCCTTGTTAAGTCCTTGGTTTTGAGCTAAATTCGTCAACTCATCAAATTGCCTATTATGAGTAGTTTATCATTTTCCCAAACTGTTTTCAAGGTTATGCGTTAAACTTACAGAGCCTATTATTAAAAAGTCCTTTGTTTTGAGATAAATTCAGGGTTAATTAACATTGTGTTTTAAATTTGTGTATTTTTAGAGACAAAGTTCTGATACCAAGAGGTATTTCAGCATGTCCGAGTTGTCAGCAAATTCACACCCATTCTTCTATTCAGAGCATACAATCAAGAATAAAGATCAGACTGCTGAATCAAACACAGCTCAACACTATTCAACATGGTACAACCTTCTGTTTTAACTTTTGAAAAAAATCAGTTGTAATAGTGTGCAATTTCTACTTTTGCACAAAAACATCATCTCTAATTACTAATAACACTTTTGTTTATTGAGATTTTCCTTATTCTTGCCAAATATTTGTCATATGCTTTAGATTTGTTGTATGTGGGAAAGTCTTAACCCTTTTCCCACATATGACAATCCTGCAGCAGGCAACTTTGAAAACATATTGGCAAAAATGTGAAATATCTCCATAAATGAGAGTTTAATTATTAAATAGAGTTGATAATATTGTGACAAAAGGGGAAATTGCTCATCATTAGCAATTTCTCCTTTTGTCACAATTTTTTCAAAAGTTGTCTTCTGCAAATATGTCAGAATGCATTTGCAAGTGGGAAAGTGTTAACTGATATATATATATATGATATTTTGAGAGACGTCTGCTAAATGAACTTTTTGGAGGCAGAAAACTTACATTTGGGTATATAGAAGTTTAAAGAATAAAAAAGAAAACATTGGGGGAAAAGACATCAAAAGTCGTCTGTATCAGGTGAAGAATTAAACTGTCTCTATTAAGACTACTTTTGATTTTTATTCAGCAGTTTTGTAAACATTGTGGGAATGGGAAAACTGCTGCAGATTTTCCACAACACATTCAACTTGACTAGAGCTGTACATGTACATGTATTTCCAATTTCTAAATTTTTGAATTAATGGATCAGTCTGAATTAAATTTAAGTTAAGATTTCTCAACCAATTCAGAGGGTTAAACTGCCCATCTAATATGTTATGATTGATGCATACCCTCTCCAACCTGTGAAAACATGGTGACAAAATTATGAGCAATTTCTCCTTTTGGCATAATATTTTCTAATCTAGTATACAATAATTATACTTTCATTCATGGAAATTTTCTCCAGTTTTGCTTTTTTAAGTCTTCTCCTGTAGACTTGTTATTTGTGGGATTGGTTAAATAAACAGATATAATTGTTTTCAGTTCGGACAATGTTTGTACAGACACAGGACACACCTAATCCAAACTGTCTCAAATTTATTCCCGGAGTCACAGTGTTGGAATCGGGAACCAAGGATTTCCCCACAGGACAAGCAGCCTATTGTTCTCCACTAGCTAAGTAAGTTGTTGATAAATTGTCCACACATACCTGTAGACACATCTGCAGCAGATGACTATTGTAAATATTGTTGCAAAATGAAATTGATCATCATGTGCAACTCTATTCAATAGAACTTTATACTTTCATTTTTTAGAGATTTTCCATATTAATCTCTGGATGTTTTTAAATGGTTAGCTGCAGATTGTTGGAGAAAGGTTAAACCATATCATAAGATATATATACCTTTCCAATGTGCAGATGACTTTTGTAAGTGTGGCAGTTTCTCCTATTGCAGCTCTATTCAATCATACTTTAATTTATAGATTTTTAATTTTGATTGGAAGTTTTCAAAGTTGTTTGCTGCAGATCTGTGCTTTCTGATAAAATGATAGACCATGACATGATATGATATTTCTTTATTGATGATTGCTATTGAAATATTTTGAGTAAGAAGTTCTTCTAGAACTTTGAAATGATGATGATGCTACAAGCTAAAAACATTTTTGAAAAAGGAGAAACTGCTCATCATAATCAAGCTCTCCTTGTGTTGAGTCATTAGATAGTTGTTGTTTCTATTATAAAATTAATGTTCAAGCGGGACTCAGTATTTGAGACAAAGAAGAAAAATATTGCTAAAAGCATAGTGAGAAACGGCTGATTATGAGTAGTTATATATCTTCTTTTCTACAAAACATCCAACATTTGTCTTCTCTGTAGGTATCAAATAGTGTTATTTCTTAAATTAAGTATTTTAAATGTTAATTTAGAAACTTAAACATGTATCATAATGGTCTGCAAAAAAAAAAATGGCTTAATTATGAATATATATATATTCACCCTTTTCATTTTGTAGGTGTATTTTTGATCCATCTGCAGCAATTGACTTTGGAAATGTTGTGGCAATGGGAGAAATGTGCCTATCATGAATGACATGAGTAATTTCTCCTGGTCCCAATGTTTTCAACTTCATTATACCCCCCACAAACAAGTTTTTGGGGGGTATATAGGAATCACCCTGTCTGTCCGTCCGTCCATACAGGGTGATTGTTTCGTAACTATATGATGCTGCCGTGTAAGAATGTGTACATTTTAGCCTCAATCCTGATTATTTCATAAAATATCAGTTGTTTATTGGGTGTTTAATTTTGTTGTATTTATTTTGTAATATTTTAGTTTTCAAATATTAATTCAAGTTATTGTCTAGAAAATGGATCTTTATTTCACCTATTTATTCCAGGCAACTGTTTCGTATAAATGGTGTTAAGGCTGTATTTTTTGGCAGTGACTTTGTTACAATTACAAAGGTAAGAAATCCATATATACAGAGCTCCTCATTAACTTTTGAACCCAAGTACCTAGTCGGACAAGTACTTTGAAAAGTTACTTGCTCCGACTCAAATACAGCTCGCCCAAATAAGTTTTATCATACCAGAAGTATCATGCTACACAGTGGTTGCACTAACTTTTTAAAATGTGTTTGTAAATGAAAAATGTGTACTGAATGGTCTGTGTATCTTCTATGTTAACACTCCTGGTTTGCAGTATTTACTTTATGATTTGTTCATAGCCTGTTTATCACAAATTTTACAACTTTAAATAAACAGGTTTTTGTCAAATATTCAAATATTGACATGTTAACATATTTGTCTCAGAATAGATTTCTACTTGCCTGATCTGACAACTGCTGGGGAAAACAATTTTTAGCTAGACTTTTAAGAGAATATGAGAGCTATTGTACTCACCCTGGCATAGGCGTTGGCGTCACATGTTGGTTAAGGTTTTGCATGCAAGTACATATTTTTCACCATAGCTCTGTTACTACTAGATGTATTGCATTGAAACTTTATACAAAGCTCCAAAGGTAGGTAACTCTTTCCTGCATATAATGCTAATTATGGTTCTTTGTTGGCATAAAAATTCTTGTTAAAGTTTTGCGTGCAACTACATTTAGAGACCATATGTCAGTAACTACTTAATGCATTTCATTTAAACTTAACACAACCCTTCCTAACCATCACACAAATTATGGCCCTTTTGAGCTTGACTATTTGAAGAATAAGGAGGGCTATTGTAGCAACTTTTGTGTCATCGTCAGCATTGCAGCTTTGGTTAAAATTTTGCAGGCAAGGCATTTTTCCCAAAGGTCACAGATGATATTGCTTCGAACCTTTAACACATATTTGATTTCATCACAGGACCTAACACGACAAGTCTGATAAGTCTCACAAATTACAGATGTTATTGATGTTATTGCTATGAAACTTAACACACTACTTTTCTTATTGGGTGACATCAAATGACCATGGAGGACATGTCCCATACCATTACATTATATTTTGACTAAATTATGCCCCTTTTTGGATTTAGACAATTTTGTTAAAGTTTTGCATGCCTTTTCACACAAACACAGATGCTTTTGTTTGAAACTTCTCACACACTTATTGGGCAACATTAAATGACGTTGCAGGACAAGTCCTATTTATAATCATCATCAGATTTTCATTGAATTTAGCCCCTTTTTGGACTTTTCTCACAAACCAAAAATGCTATTGCTTCACAAACACCTGGATGTCATCATAGGACCTTGCAGGACAAGTCTAATAATTCAACATCAGATTTTGACTGAATTATTCCCCTTTTAGGACATAGACATTCTTTCACCTGATAAGAAAATGAATGGAGTACCAATGACTGAGTGCTTTGTCAACATTCACTGTCCAAACAAAACAATCACTCAGTATGGCCATATTTAATACTATCACGCCATTATCTCTTTAACCACTGTTTACTTAAACCGTTCCCACACATAGATGCTTTCTGACACCTCTGCATCAGACGTCTTTTTCAGTAGAATTTTTCAAAGTCGTCTGCTGCTGATTTATTGGGTTAAGTATCAAATGGCCAATAGTTTAGCATGCTGTCTTATGGACAGCTCTTGTTACTTATTCCGGACAACCGTAAATGTCAAGCCCTAATATTACATATATACTGCAAAGATATATAGAAATATCATGGGATGAGCAAAATTATCATTTCCTAGTGAGAAAATATTAACAGTTGCCGGGGTGATGTGAAATGATGTCATACGTATAAAATTATCACTTACGTCATAATATACACACTCACTTCAAAAATGCACCCTTAAAACAGTTGCTTTATCAAGATGCAACATAAACAACATAAATTATTATTGATCGTATAAGTAATATATAATTATATAATATAAAGTCCTGCCAATTTTAGACTAGTGTTGATATGTTAAATAAATTTGAATAAATGACTAAGTAGAATTTTGTGAAAGTGTAGAAATATGAGTTAAGGAAAAACTTGCTCATTTTGGAATTAAGATCCCCTGCCAATGTTTTTTTGTACAAGAATGCATGAACCACCTTGTCATATGTAGGGTGCTTCTATGGTGTTCAATTTGACTGAATGACCTAGTTTTTTATTCAGCATGACCCAATTTCAAATATGACCTAGAATTGATGGAAATGAACTTTCATGAAGATTTGACAACAAATGAGGCCTCTGAATTTTCAGTAGGTTTTCTAAAACTTGACCTGGTGACCTAGGTTTCAACCTCACATGACCCAGATTAGAGTTTGACCGGGGTATGATGAAAATGAATGTTCTAATTAATTTTCATAAAGATTTGATATAAAATGTAGCCTAGAGTTTTCATAACGTAATTTAGATCGCCCATTGGTTTACGGGAGATAACTTGTAACAAGATAAATAAGATTTTAAAGATATATACAGTACATTTATACAAGACTGCCCCGGTTGTGTAGTGGTAGAGCGTCCACCTTAGGTGAAAAATGGTAGTAATGGCTGCCCTCCCTTGGCACTCAGGGTTACGGGATTAGCATTATGACCAACTGACTGGTGTCAAGATAAATGGACCAGTAGTACTGTAACATTGTTGAAAGCGGCGTAAAACACCAAACAATCAATCAATAGTACATATACAAAATCATTTCGAGGAGACATTTCTGAGGAAAACATAGTGAAACTTACCGTCTGACATTTCCCTATAGTCGTTGACATTTCCATATAGTTTTAATCAAATCCATCCAACATGCCTGAAATATAACTCCGGACGGAAGGACAGACAAAGGCAAATAAGTACTTATATTGCATTCAGGGGCGGCAAAATGCATTGTCCTTATTGCCCAGCTTGTCCCAGAGCCTGTGCGGACAAGTGAAATTTTGTAGGGATTTACTATATAACTATCCAGGGTTCAACATTAACCTTTTTAGTTACCGGACCAGTGGTCCAGTAAGTTTTGGAATGCACTAGACCTGACCTTATCTCAACTGGACCAGCCAATGAATGTTATCAATGATGCAATATACCAAGAAAGGATTAATTTTGTAAATCTTCAGTTTGTAGTGTATATTTGGATTGATATTCAAATTAACAGTAAAACACAAATGATACGGTACTTTTTTTTTATTCTTATAATTTTTCTGAAGTTAGAACATCATATAATAATAAATATTAACCCTTTCCCACATACAGACGCTTTCTGACACCAGTGACCTCTGCAGGACTGCAGCAGACGACTTTTGAAAACATTATGGCAAAAGAAGAAATTGCTCATCATGAGCAATTTCTCATTTTGCCACAATGGCAATGTTTTCAATTCTTTTCAATACTTATACTTGCATTTATGGAGAGTTTCTCTGCTTCAGATTTGTTGTATGTGGGAAAGGGGTAATATGCTGTATTACAGTAAGTAATTGAAATATGTCACTGTGTGCCACAAATAACAAACATGCACATGTCTTGAACACAGTCTGTGAGTGTGTAGAGTTAATTGTCAAAGTCTGGCTCTCTGTCCCCAATGCCAACTGAGTTCCAGGGTTCGCTGGGCGTTGTAATCCTCATTACAGCTTCTTGGACTCTTCCTTTCCTTTTCTTTATTGTTACTACCGCTGTCATCATTTTTATCGGAAGAAAATCCGAATTGAAACAGTTTATTTGACATTATGATGATTTTACGATCGGCTGCTACGGTAAACAATGTAAACATACCGGAAATTGGTCTAAACTGTTGTCGTAAAATTTGAGATGCCAAAGCAATCGGCTTAATATAAAGCTAGCATTCGTGTTTATACTTGAATCAAACACTTTAATTTACTTTAAATAAGACTAATGTTGCGTAAACATGCAAAGAAAAAACAAGATTACTAATTGAAATTGGTTTTTACAACTAATTTTTAAAAGAGAAATCGCAACTTTTCAGACATTTCAATATCGGCTGCTAACGATTAAATTGGGATCCTAAAAATTACGACAATAGTTTAGAACAATTTCCGGTATGTTTACATTGTTTTCTTTAGCAGCCGATATTGTAATGTCCGAAAAGACCTTTGATTTGTTTGACAACAAATTTGGGCAGATATTGATGGAATAAGAACACGACCAGTCGGTCTTGCCAGATGCTAATGTAGCTAGACCGGACCAATGAACTACTAGTGAATGTCGTTCGGTCGTGCGTTAATGTCGAACCCTGCTATCATACGGACAAGTGCAAAAAAACGGACAAGTAAGTCAAAATCATATTTTGCCACCCCTAACTGCATAGAGTTGTAAATATTGTTGGAAGAGGAGAAACCTTTTAGAATAATGTTTTCATCTGCTGCAGATACATCAAAACGCACCTGTAGGCAGGAAAGGGCATACAACAATTGAAAACTAAACTTTGTGGAAAAATAAGAGTTGCTTATTATAAGCAATATCACCTTTTGTCACAATATTTTCATCTCTATTCAATAATTAATAATCATTAATATGGAAAATCTCCTTTATTAACCCTTTCCCACTTGCAGATGCACTCCGACGCATTTGCAGCAGACGACTAATGAAAACATTGTGAGAAAAGATGAAATAAGTCATCAAGAGCAAATGTTTTCAACTTTATTTAATGATTAAACTCTCATTTATGGAGATATTTACCATTTTTGCCAATACGTTTTTAAAGTCGTCTTCTGCAAATTTGTTGTATGTGGGAAACAGATAAGTGTTGGACAGAGAATTTACGTTTAGAGATTATTTATTTTCAGCTGGATGACGATATGGAATGGACCCTCTTAAAACCAGATGTGTTTGCGACTATTATGGATTTTTTCGCCAGTGGTCTACCAGTTCTTAATGAAGACCAGCCTTCACCGGATACATGTAAGTTATCACTTAGCTCTTAAACCATTTACCTGATGTAGTTCACTTAGCTCTTAAACCCTTTAACTGATGCAGATCACTTAGCTCTTAAACCCTTTAACTGATGCAGATCACTTAGCTCTTAAACCCTTTACCTGATGTAGATCACTTAGCTCTTAAACCCTTTACCTGATGCAGATCACTTTGCTCTTAAACCCTTTACCTGATGCAGATCATGTAGCTCTTAAACCCTTTACCTGATGCAGATCATGTAGCTCTTAAACCCTTTACCTGATGTAGATCATGTAGCTCTTAAACCCTTTACCTGATGCAGATCACTTTGCTCTTAAACCCTTTACCTGATGCAGATCATGTAGCTCTTAAACTCTTTAGCTGATGCAGATCATGTAGCTCTTAAACCCTTTACCTGATGTAGATCACTTTGCCCTTAAACCCTTGACCTGATGCAGATCCTGTAGCTCTTAAACCCTTTACCTGATGCAGATCATGTAGCTCTTAAACCCTTTACCTGATGTAGATCACTTAGCTCTTAAACCCTTTACCTGATGCAGATCACTTTGCTCTTAAACCCTTTACCTGATGCAGATCATGTAGCTCTTAAACCCTTTAGCTGATGTAGATCAAAAAGCTCTTAAACCCTTTAACTGATGCAGATCACTCTGCCCTTAAACACTTTAACTGATGCAGATCACTTTGCTCTTAAACCCTTTACCTGATGCAGATCACTTAGCTCTTAAACACTTTAACTGATATAGATCATGTAGCTCTTAAACACTTTAACTGATGCAGATCACTTAGCTCTTAAACCCTTTACCCGATGCAGATCACTTTGCTCTTAAACTCTTTAACTGATGTAGATCACTTAGCTCTTAAACCCTTTACCTGATGCAGATCACTTAGCTCTTAAACCCTTTAACTGATGCAGATCACTTAGCTCTAAAACCCTTTTGCTGGTGCAGATCACTTTGCTCTTAAACCCTTTAACTGATGCAGATCAATTAACTCTTAAACCCTTTACCTGATGCAGATCACTTAGCTCGTAAACCCTTTTACCTGATGTAGATCACTTAGCTCTTAAACCCTTTAACTGATGCAGATCACTTTACTCTTACACCCTTAAACTGATGCAGTTCACATTTGATGCACTCACTTTGGATGACCTTGCAAAGATTGTGGTAAAGTTTTTTTTTTTTCAAAATCAACAATTTGTCCTTTTACCACATTTTGTTCAACACTGTATCAGAATTTTAATTCCTATTTTCCAAATGTCACATCTTTTTCCAAAAGTTGTTAATTGGTAGACAACTTTATATTATTTAATGACCTTTTTCTTGCTGAATTTATTTGTATGATTTCATTATCATTGATTTGCATCATTATGGAAAATCTTTGTCAAGTATTGATTGATGAGAGTCTCACAATGAGGACAACAAATAGACTGCATTTATGTGCAGGTAGATTGAAGTTTATGTTGCTTGCAATCTGCAGCTGATTACTTTGAAAACATTCAACAAAAATATAATAAATATCAATAAATTAAATTTTAATTTTGACAAGAATTGTAATCATTGTGGCAAATGGAGAAATTGCTTAAAAGTCATCTGCTGCAGAAGCTTCAGAATGTGTCTGCATGTGGGAAAGATTTAATATCAGTCCATAATGAGCCTCATCCTTCTTCACATGACTTAGTCACATTTTTAACCTTTCCTTTTCCAGCCTGTAGATGACATTTGCCTGATTTGCAGCAGATGACTTGAAAACATTTGGCAAAAGGTGAAATTGCTCACAATAACAATGTCTTTTCAATATTTATGTTTGCATTTATATGTCTTTTCCAGATTTTTAGCTCAACTGATCACCCTTTGTCCGGCATTCATCGTGATTCGTCGGTCGTCCGTCAATATCTTCTCCTCTGTAAGGGTTGTAACCATAGGCCAATTGGGATGTAAAGCATCCTCTCAATTCCTCTACAAAATTCCTTCAATCTTTTTATCCATGCAGAATTCTGGTTTCTGTGGCAACCAAAAGAAAATAACTTATAAAAATGTTCTCCATAGATTCCTTCAAGTCATGTTGATTGGTTAAAAAAGCATGGCCACCAGGGGGCGGGCTGTTTTGCATTATATGGCTTAAGTGAAAACTTCAAAAATCTTTTTCTCCAAAAGGTTCTGTTCTATTTCCAAATAATTTTGTAGAAATGTTCCTTATTCTATCAGATCCCTTCAAGCAATGTTGATTAGTCAACAAAATGTCGGCCAAAAGCTGAGGCTGTTTTGCCTTATCTGGCTATATTGAAAACTTTAAAAATCTTTTTATCCAAAAGAATTTGGCTGCTTTCAAAATCGGTTTGTAGGAATGTTTCTTGGGTGACCTTATGAGTGATTCCTTCAAGACATGTTGATTGGTCGAAAAATGTGGTTGCTAGGGGTTGGTCTGTATTGCCTTATATGGTTAAATCGAAATAATTAAATATCGTTTTCTCCAAAAAATATTTGGCCAATTTCCAATTATTTTGTTGAAGTGTTGCTTTGGTTGGTAAAATGAAAGTTATTGTGGCACATCAAATGACATTGCATGAATCAGGTGAGCCATCCAGGGCCATCATGGCCCTCTTGTTTCTAGATGTTTTCAGAGTTGTCTGCTGCAGATTTTTTGTATGTGGGAAAGGGATAACTAATTCAGGTCAAGATTATTTTACTCTTATATATATGCTGTACTATAAAAAGGTCATTACATGTCACCAGTGATCTTTGACCTGATATTCTGTTTTTAAGAGTCACATGCTTTTAAAATATCTTACTTGATAAAAGTACTTCATCTTCGAAATTGAATTAGTAGAAAATGGGAAATTGTTTGCTACGCTAAATGAACATTACCTCTTCTTTCAGCTTTTTTGTCAAAATGTATTTGCTGTAGAGTGGTCTATATTGTTAAGTGAAGTGATTATTACAGAGACCTAGATAAGGGAGAATGGTCATGAAACCCTATGTTGTTGGTTCTAATAAGAATCCTGCCATAGCAATGATCTTTTGAGTATTAACATTATACGTTTTGATGATCAAACAAGGATTTTAGAACAACAAATATACACCTTATTTCTAACCATTTCTCACATACCTGTGATCAAAAAAGGATTTTAGAACAACAAATATTCACCTTATCTAACCATTTCTTACATCCCCATGATCAAATAAGGATTTTAGAACAACAAATAAACACCTTATCTAACCATTTCTTACATCCCCATGATCAAATAAGGACTTTAGAACTACAAATATACACCTTATCTAACCATTTCTCACATACCAGTGATCAAACAAGGATTTTAGAACAACAAATATACACCTTATCTAACCATTTCTTACATCCCCATGATCAAATAAGGATTTTAGAACAACAAATATACACCTTATCTAACCATTTCTTACATCCCCATGATCAAATAAGGATTTTAGAACTACAAATATACACCTTATCTAACCATTTCTCACATACCAGTGATCAAACAAGGATTTTAGAAAAACAAATATACACCTTATCTAACCATTTCTTACATCCCCATGATCAAACAAGGATTTTAGAACAACAAATATACACCTTATTTAAACATTTCTTACATCCCCATGATCAAATAAGGATTTTAGAACTACAAATATACACCTTATCTAACCATTTCTTACATCCCCATGATCAAATAAGGATTTTAGAACTACAAATATACACCTTATCTAACCATTTCTTACATCCCCATGATCAAATAAGGATTTTAGAACAAATATACACCTTATCTAACCATTTCTCACATGCCACTGATCAAATAAAGATTTTAGAACAACAAATATACACCTTATCTAACCATTTCTACCACTACCACTGATCAAATAAAGATTGTAGAACAACAAATATACACCTTATCTAACCATTTCTTACATACCAGTGATCAAATAAGGATTTTAGAACAACAAATATTCACCTTATCTAACCATTTCTTACATCCCCATGATCAAACAAGGATTTTAGAACAACAAATATACACCTTATCTAACCATTTCTTACATCCCCATGATCAAACAAGGATTTTAGAACAACAAATATTCACCTTATCTAACCATTTCTTACATCCCCATGATCAAACAAGGATTTTAGAACAACAAATATACACCTTATCTAACCATTTCTTACATCCCCATGATCAAATAAGGATTTTAGAACAACAAATATACACCTTATCTAACCATTTCTTACATCCCCATTATCAAATAAGGATTTTAGAACAACAAATATACACCTTATCTAACCATTTCTTACATCCCCATGATCAAATAAGGATTTTAGAACAACAAATATACACCTTATCTAACCATTTCTCACATCCCCATGATCAAATAAGGATTTTAGAACAACACATATACACCTTATCTAACCATTTCTTACATCCCCATGATCAAATAAGGATTTTAGAACAACAAATATTCACCTTATCTAACCATTTCTTTCATCCCCATGATCAAACAAGGATTTTAGAACAACAAATATTCACCTTATCTAACCATTTCTTACATCCCCATGATCAAACAAGGATTTTAGAACAACAAATATACACCTTATCTAACCATTTCTTACATCCCCATGATCAAACAAGGATTTTAGAACAACAAATATACACCTTATCTAACAATTTCTCACATCCCCATGATCAAATAAGGATTTTAGAACTACAAATATACACCTTATCTAACCATTTCTTACATCCCCATGATCAAATAAGGATTTTAGAACAACAAATATACACCTTATCTAACCATTTCTCACATACCTATGATCAAATAAGGATTTTAGAACAACAAATATACACCTTATCTAACCATTTCTTACATCCCCATGATCAAATAAGGATTTTAGAACAACAAATATTCACCTTATCTAACCATTTCTTACATCCCCATGATCAAATAAGGATTTTAGAACAACAAATATACACCTTATCTAACCATTTCTTACATTCCCATGATCAAATAAGGATTTTAGAACTACAAATATTCACCTTATCTAACCATTTCTTACATCCCCATGATCAAACAAGGATTTTAGAACAACAAATATACACCTTATCTAACCATTTCTTACATCCCCATGATCAAACAAGGATTTTAGAACTACAAATATTCACCTTATCTAACCATTTCTTACATCCCCATGATCAAATAAGGATTTTAGAACTACAAATATACACCTTATCTAACCATTTCTTACATCCCCATGATCAAATAAGGATTTTAGAACAACAAATATTCACCTTATCTAACCATTTCTTACATTCCCATGATCAAATAAGGATTTTAGAACAACAAATATACACCTTATCTAACCATTTATTACATCCCCATGATCAAATAAGGATTTTAGAACAACAAATATACACCTTATCTAACCATTTCTTACATCCCCATGATCAAATATGGATTTTAGAACAACAAATATACACCTTATCTAACCATTTCTTACAAATCTGCAGCAGACGTCTTTGAACAAACTTTGTCAAAATATGGAAAATCTCTATAATTGAATGGATAACCTATGACTAAAAGTTGAAAACATTGTGGCAAAAGGAGAAATTGCTCGTTCTGAGCAATTTCTTCTTTTGTCACTATGTTTTCAAAAAGCCGTCTCCTGCAGAGGCGTCAGAAAGCGTCTATATGAGGGAAAGGGTTAAGATATTGATGCAAAACTTGGTAGAAATAATCACCAGCACATGATATTGTGTGCGCTCACAGAGTTATGCCCCTTTTTAAACTTAAAAAATGTTGTCCGTCTTACTCCTCCTACACTGTTTTAAGATATTCGATGCCAAACTTGGTAGAAATAATCACCAGCACATGATATTGTGTGCGCTAAAAAAGGAGGTAACTTCTTATCTATTTACCAGAGTTATGCCCTTTTTTAAACTTAAAAAATGTTGTCCGGCCTACTCCTCCTACACTGTATAAGATATTGATGCCAAACTTGGTAGAAATAATCACCAGCACATGATATTGTGTGCGCTCACAAAGGAGGTTACTCCATACCTATTTCCTAGAGTTATGCCCCTTTTTAGACTTCGACAAATTCCAGAATTCACATTTCCTTCAATATCTCCAGAACTGTTACAGATATTATTTTGAAAATTTATATTTATGTTAAGTATCCTAAGAGAACATCACATACCAAGTTCAATAAATGTGACTGTTATTTTGACAAAATTGTTCCCCTTTTTAGCTCACCTATGCACAAAGTGCAAGGTGAGCTATTGTGATCACATTTTGTCCGGCGTCCGGCTGTCGTGCGTCGTCAAAATTTGAGCTTGTTAACACTCTACGGGCTACATTTTGCATCCAATCTTCATGAAAGTTTATCAGAACGTTCATCTCCATAAAATCTTGGACAAGTTCGAAACTGGGCCATATGAGGTTAAAAACTAGGTCACTAGGTCGTATTGAAGGGAAATCTTGTTAACACTCTTGAGGCCACATTTTCAACTTGAGCATGTTGAAACTTTATCAGAATGTTTGTCTTGATGATATGTAGGAGAAGTTCGAACATGGGTCACGTCGGGTCAAAAAGTAGGTCACTAGGTCAAATTGAAGGAAAATCTTGTTAACACTCCAGAGGCCGCAATTTGTGCTTCAGCAGTTTGAAATTTTGTCAGAATGTTTGTCTTAAAAATATCCAGGTCAAGTTCGAATATGGGTTATGCCGGGTCAAAAACTAGGTCACTAGGCCAAATTGAAGGAAAATCTTGTGCCGCATTTTTTGCTTCAGCAGCTTGAAATTTTGTCAGAATGTTTGTCTTAAAGATATCTAGGTCAAGTTCAAATATGGGTCATATTGGATCAGAAACTAGGTCACTAGGCCAAATTGAGGGAAAATCTTGTTAACTCTTTAGAAGCCGCATGTTTTGCTTCAACGGCTTGAAATTTGTTCAGAATGTTGAGCTGAATGATATATAGGCCAAGTTCGAATATGTGTCATGCTGTGTCAAAAACTAGGTCACTAGGTCAAATTGAAGGAAAATCTTGTTAACACTTTAGATGCCGAATTTTTTGCTTCAGCAGCTTGAAATTTGGTCAGAATGTTTGTCTAAATGATATCTAGGCCAAGTTCGGATATGGGTCATGCCGGGTTAAAAACTAGGTCACTAGGCCAAATTGAAGGAAAATCTTGTGAACACTTTGGATGCCGCATTTTTTGCTTCAGCAGCTTGGTCAATAAAGGAAAATATTGTTCAAACTCCGGAGGCCGCATTTTTACTTTGAGCAAGTTGAAACTTTGTCAGAATGTTTTCTTGATGATTTCTAGTCCATGTTGGAATATGGGTCATATCAGGTAAAAAAAATATAGATCACTAGGCCAAATGAAGGAAAATATTGTTTACACTGTGCAGGTTGCATTCAGAATAATTGTCTTGATGTGTTTTGCATTGCAGTACATTGTATAATTAAGGTGAGCGATCCAGGGCCATCATGGCCCTCTTGTTTAGACTTCAGGGCTGTACAAATCCCATAGCCCGACATCCGGGACAAGTCATAAATCGCATCGGGCAAGTCGCTAATTGCAACATCTCAGTCCCTGACAAGTGGCATTTTCCAAAAATCCATGTCCCATTATATCAACCCATTTACGTAACAGTGAATGTAAATTCCTGTGTCTGGTAGCCCGGCTTAATTACTAACACACATGTCTGTCGTGTATAAATTTGACTGTATGTTACATGCGAAAAACCACTCTTGTGTGACCATAACAAATCAATAACAGTAGGCGGAGTTACCCACCTGTCAGATCGAGTGATTTCAGCCAACCGAATCGCGTCAGTAATAGTCGATTAACGTGATGTATATGTATCTAAGGCTGTCCAATCATAAGTGACAATTGTTCCTTGGGGCTGTGTTATTTCATGAATGCTAGGGAATTACCTGGATCGGTATCATTAAAATATTCCCTTAAATGTATTTTGATCCATATTTCTACGTTCGGTATGCGATGTTTGCAAACCGGTGCAAACCGGTTCAGAAAGACTTGGAAGAAATTTTCGCCATGCAGAAGTTAATAAAATAAATTCGATTCAAATTAAAGACAATACGACGACTGCTAAAAATTATCTTGCCGTTTATCAATTTGAAATACCTTCAAAATCGACATAATATTCGTAATATCAGGAACACAAAGAAAATTGATTGGAATGAAATATATAAATGATTCTGCCGAGTAAGATAATTGCCCAATCACGGCTTTGTTTACCGAAATTAATTAGCATAACCGGCGGGAAAAAAATCATATGACTTAATAGTTGCGATTTCATTGGATGAAATGAGAAATTGGGTGAATGACATTCGCGACCTGACGACCCTGATGTTTACATTCAACGCTGTTTACCGATTTCTAATTCTCAAAGTAGGGAACCATGATTAACATTGCGCAATCATCAAAATGGCGGCTATGTTGCAAATAATACCGCAACACCAATCTGACTAAAGTACACGATCTGACTAAATGTAAATGCGTAGCGTTAATAGGAGATGATTTTAATGAGATTGACCGCAACACATGAAACAAATTTAACATTTTGTTGTCTTTCATTTTTTTTGACAATATTTTTTGATTTAATAACTACATTGAACCTGATAAATTTGATTTTTGGTTAATAAAATTGAATTTATTTAATAAGTCTTTCTTTGTAAAACTGATCCTCGTATCGAACACTGCCCTGTTTCGGTGAGGGACCTTAATCGGTGACCTTATTATTTTGTTATCTTCAATTTGAAAAGTGCTATTGCATCATTTGACTATGTTGTCTCAAGTTTAACATTTCTGTCAATAGCTTTTGAATCTTTTGTAAATATGGATAAAATACATACATTTTATGCAGAATATTTCAAATAACCTAGTGAAAAATAATCTCTTTTCCAAATTTCATTTTTTTTAACTGAATGTTGCAATAATGTTATTTGAATTGGTCACTACCCTTAAATCATGTACATTGTGTGCTCTTAATGTTATCTTTATACAGAACTAGAAAAAAACACACTAAAAAACAATTAAAATACTCAAGAAACCGCGATCCGGGCTACCACACTATTCTTAAATTTGTCGCATGTTAAACTTGGTGTGCAGAAAAGTGGGACAAGTGAGAATCTTAGCAGGACAAGTGGCATTCTGAAAGTCACTTGTCCTGGACAAGTGGCTGAATTTTTTTTTGTACAGCCCTGGACTTATAAATTTTCCGAAAATTCATATTTCCTTAAATATCTTTTGCTTCAAAACTTAAATATTATTAAATCATCTGAAGCCAAGTTGATAACCAAGTCACGTTTCTGTCACTTTTGTTTTCAACAAATTATTACCATTTTTATAAACGCGTTTTGCGTTAGTCGACAAGGTCAACTTCAGACAACTATTTCAGCAGCCAACAAATGATTACAACTCCACCATTGACTTAATTTTTACAAATTTTGCCAATGAAGACGGTGCTGCAGGAACTTGTGAAACCTATTACTTAGATCATAAACTAATCTGGAAATCATTGAAATGCTAACTCTGTTTAAATACTGAACAGGATTTCAAACTGTACCATATTCATGCTTTTTGACAATATATAATACTAATTTACGGAATTTGTGACACTTCTCTGGATACCGGTACTTAAGATTCAAAATCATGATCAAAACATTTAGATATAGATAAATGGATAACCAAAATAGTGTCAATTTATCAAGAAAATTGCCAAACTTTTTGTGACACAGCATTTCAACCTGAAACTACATATGACACTACAATTTTTCAGCATTTAGAATCTTCAGATTGCCCATAACCTGACCTGCATCTAAACACTGGTATATACTGTAGTCTGTTAACATATTGTTAAATTGGGTCAATCTCCCAAAAATGTTGTTTTTATCCTTTTCTGCACTCTAGAGGCCACATTTGTTAAGTGATGTATGTTTTAATGCTTTAACTTTGAATGCATGCTTACAAATCATACAATTAATGAGTATCTTAAAAGGCATCACTCAAATCAATTTTTATTACAAATTATGACCCTTTCCTAAACTATGCCCCTTTCATGAGTATGAACTTCCTTTAGTGATAGTTCTAGTTCGTGAATGCATCAAGTACCATTCATAACCTTCCTGACGGGCGTATTTTGTGGCAATTTGGTACTCTTGTTGCCTAAATGTTTTCAAAGTTGTCTGCTTCAGACTTGTTTAACTAGAGCTGTTATAAACTCCCCTCTTACAGTGCCCGATCCAGAGGATGATGACACCGTAGCAATGATAAAAGAATTATTGGATACCAGGATAAGACCTACAGTGCAGGAAGATGGTGGAGATATTCTATATGTGGTAAACATCATTTCCATCTCTTTGTTGACACCAAGATCTCTCTTTAAATTGAAAGAAGCCTGACTTACATAATATATGAAATTGATCATAGTATGTGTTGTGAGTTTGAAGAATAAAGTTTGTTCAAGCAGGGTTTTACATTAATGCACAACCAAACAACATTCTCGGGTAGTTCATTGTCCGGTCTACCTACGATCGTATCTGGCAAGACCGACTGGTCATGTTCTAATTTTGTCAATATCTGCCGAAACTTGTCAAACAATCAAAAGGACAGACTAACATTCGAATATTTTGACTGCTGGTTCATTTCCGAAACATTTATTGGAAAATCTGTGTCACCCAAGGATAACTGGTGCCAAATACTTTTCAAATCAGGCCAGTATTCTTGTACAAGAAGATATTTGAAATTTTTACTTCAAACATATAATGAAAATAAGCCATGCAAACAATCTCACACACCCCGTGCATTCAACCGATCAGATTAAATTATTAAAAGATGGTAAAGGATCACGGGATGAAAGCTTGTGCCAAATAGGGCCAGAAATTATTGGACAAGAAAATATTTTCTTTCCGTTGTCATTGTAACCAGAGTTTTCCATGAATTCAGTTCTTTTAATATTTTTGAAAGACGATTACCTTTAAATTATTTGAATAGGGCTCACAGGTTTGGTAGAATTTGTTACAAGGAAAATGTGAACAGGCAGAAAATGATATACAGGGAGTGATCACAATAGCCAATTATCCCAAAAGTTCAACCTGCACTTCATGCTCAGGAGAGCTAAAAAGGGAAAGGTGAAACAGTTCAAGAAGAGTACATGAAAATGAGTGTTTTGTTTATGTGGGAAAGGGTTATGTTTCTTTATTGGTTTTGGAATGATACCTACTATGTCTCTTCTATTGTCAGGGTTACGAGGATGGCATAGTAAAGTTAAAGATGCAAGGATCATGTACCGGATGTCCGAGTTCCTCCGTTACCTTGAAAAACGGAGTGAAGAACATGTTACAGTTTTATATACCAGAGGTGATGGATGTCGAGCAGGTTTGTATTTATCATTCTTTCTCTTTGGTAAACACAAAATATTGTGTTAAAAGAAGAAACCAAGTGACCATTTTATAATGAGCACATTCTGCTTTGGCCCCAATGTTTAGAACTAGTCTGAATAACTATATTTTCAATTATAGAGAATTTCATATTTTTACCTTGATGTTATCTGCAGCAGATGACTTAAAAACATCATGGCAAAAAAAGAAATTGCTAAATAAGAGCAACTTGTGCCACGATGTTTCAACTTCATTCATTAAAAATGATTAATTTGCCTAGGTTAGTCGTCTGCTTTAGATGTGTTGTATGTGGGAAAAGGTTAAAGTTATGTTTCGGGATAAGAGTTTACTTTGTTTGTATTGACAGATAGAAGATGAGGTTGATGAGGTCGGTAAACAAGAATTTGAAAAGTTAGAAAAACAACTTGGAGAAAGCAGTGAAGATCCGCCAAAATCTCAGTAGATAGGCTACAAAGCAAGGTACATATATTGACAGTCTTCCTGTCGCTTAATTGGATTACAGAGGTCGTCTGCTGCAGAGAGTTGTGAGCAGTATATTAACTGCATAAGCTAAATTAGGCAATAAGGAGTTGAACGATATAATGCAGTTCCATATATAAACAGTTTAAACACCCTGTTATTTTATTACCATGAGAGGTCTATAAATTGATATATATATAAATTAGGGATGGCAACGAATATTCGAATATTCGATTGTATGGTCTAATATTCGAATACTATATCATGATTCGAATATTCAATAAAAATCAGATGTATTTATATAATATTTATATATTTAAATCAAATTGACGATACTTGAAATATATTTACCCATGCTTTTTGAGTTAAAAACTGCAAGTAAAGGGTTACCGATGGTCAATGTTACGCGTATTGTATAAGGTGTCAATACTGTAGATAACATGTCAAACTGATAATCCTTACTTTGGGCTATTAAAGTGATCGATACAATACTGATTGTTTCGTTCCAAAACTCCGTAACTTCAACTTAGATAGCAGGTAGTTACGTTTTTATTCAATTATATATCAATCACACAAATCCGTTGCTTTGGCTGTGCAATTATCAGATTTTAAGCAATCCGGTACTGGGAATATTTCGTGCCCATTTTCAACATTATTTTCTTTATACACCAGCAAGAGAAAGGTTTAATTGCTCCTAATGGGCAGTGCCACATTTCTACTTAAATAATGACATCCACCCATCAAGAGGATCCATGTCCGATTTGTCATGTTTTAAAAAGATTTGATAATTGGGAACATTTCATGTCATTTTCAACAGTATTTCAGTTGTATACATGGTAATCAGAACTACATGCTTAATACATGCTCCATAAACAAATACATTAAACAAGTGATAAATTAATAAAAAATCTGAGCACTTTACTGACTAATTTTTCACTAACATTGTTTTCTTTCAAATTCACTGGTTGAACGAACATGTCCTGGAACTTGAATAAAATAAGACAGCAGTAAGATCACTTTACGGCAAATAACGTATTTATAAACTCTTTTTTGGCGAAGCATGCACAAATGGGTCGAATATTCGAATACTTTGTGATCGAATATTCGAATACTAATTTTGGTATTCGTTGCCATCTCTAATATAAATATAAACTATAAATGAACTAGTCTTTCATCAAATTGGAACTGCAGAAGTTGATCTTTTCAAGTCTAACCTGTATCTTGGTACTAACATGTATCTAAGGTCAATGACGTAATCCTTTAACTTGATACAAAACGCTTTTGACACCTTTGCAATGGATGACTATTTGAAACACTGTTGGTAAAGCAATAATTGCTCAAGATGAGCATTTTTGTTCCTTCAATACTTGGAGTTCTATGTAGATTTTCCCTGTCACATGACTTTAGTTCACTTTCTTTATACATCTTTTAACCACTTTGGTGATGTATTAGTTAGAGTGTCTTCCTCGAGAGTGGGAGAGCATAAGCAAATAGACAATCTTTAAAGGCGACAGCTTTTAAAATATCATTTCAGGTAAAAGATACCTTCTTTGGTTAGCATCATTGTTAAAAGTTCAGTCAGATCATGCAAAAATAAAATCTTCAATAAAACCCTTACATTCTTGATTTTTCAAAATTGGTTTGTCTTGTTTTGCATTTGGAAGAGCTCATATTCAATTTAAAGAATATTATGATAGAAATATTGAATTGAGCAGCCAACAGTATTGAGTGTGATTTTACAGGTGGATGTGCCGGCTGTCCAGCCTCTTAACTAGTACACAGACTTTACAGAATCGGTTTTTGCAGTCAACAGGATTTAAGATGGACACTTGAATTTGATTGATTAAACATTTAAAGCAATGTAATGTGATTTGAAGTGAATATATTTCAGGACAAAGGTTAAGAGAAAATATCCCCAGTGTTCACAGAATGACACAGTTACGAATGAAAGGCATGATTATCATGTACCAATATCTAAGAAACTATGTAGTATTAAATGAAAACAAACCATCAGATTAACGTTAAGACATATAATTACATTTCTGATTATACAGATAAATGTTTCATGAAAATATATTATATTTCTGTTTGTGAGCTTAATAGATTTCACTCTGAAACATCCAAACACGTTGAGTTATAAATAAGGAAATCAATTTTGCACTGGATGACCTTTTGTGCTTTTTATTATACTTATGATAATTAACGTTTGAAAATTATGTTTCCTTGGTATAACATTTGTTCTTGTTAAATTGAATGTTTTTATAAATGTTAAGTCATTAATATTCTGTTTTATCATGATATTAAAATTGTTTTAAGTGTATTCTTCGATATTATTTATGAATGAGCTGCTGTCTTACCTCGTTATATGATGTAGATATGAGAGTATGAAAACTTGATGGTTAAACAAGTTATATGATGTAGATAAGAGAGTATGAAAATTTGATGATTAAACAAGTTGGGTCAATCTCACTGAGTTGGTTAAAACATTGGCTGTAGATGATTAGTGAATATTATTATAACCAGCGTCATTCATTGGTTTCGGAAGATCACCAACTACCTTGGAAAAGTCTTGCGTTGAGAATTGGTGCAGAAAGTCGGGGTATAAATGGAGAGGCGAACTGACTGCCATTATTTAACGGAGATGCTGTTGAAGAAACGGCTTTATTATTTATCAATCTGGCAATGAAAAATATTAAAACCATTTTTTCAACTTTACATTTTACCATACACGAGACTCCTGCAGCAGATGATTTAGAAACATCTAGGAAAATCTATGGCAACTCGTCTATAAATCGAAGTATATTACAAAATAGAGTTTATGATATTATTGTTCATAATGAGCAAATTCTCTGGGTTTGTCACTCTGTTTTCAAAAGTCATCTACTGCATAATGTGTCTATATATGAGAAATGCTTAAGAAACGAGCGATATAAGTGGTACATAAGACCAGCCTACAAGAGTCGCCACTGTCTGCGTACATGTAAAATAGTTCAGTTGTGACAGTTCGCACAGTGAATAGCCCGGTATAGCAGGATAAGGATTTAGTAATATATGAATAGTCCACGTGGTAAGATTAACACTTGGGATCATGAAGGCGTACAGAGGACTATTTGAACAGCAGTCAAAAGTTATATAATACAGAAACAATGTAAAGTGAAGACATTATAATTTATACAATAGCCTTACGAAAGTCTGTACTGTCATCCTACATATAATATAGCCCCGATGTAACTTCGGGCGGGGGAAGTAGATCTACGTTCCTGTTCTTGCTCAAATCTATCAGTGACGCCTTTATGGTAGGCTTCGTTTGGTCACGCTGAAATACAGACGTCAGAACAAGCCATTTCACATGGTGCAGCAAGATGCAAAATTAGGAAAGAAGAAAATTAAGACACTGATATTTTATGGTGCTATTGTAGCGGCCATACAATGAGTCTCTATCGCCTGACCCGTGAACACTTTCCCACATATAGACGTATCTGTAACAGACAACACTTGAAATAAGCAATGTTGAGCAGTTTCTCCTTTTGTAACACTGTTTTTGTCTGCTGCAGATTTGTTTTATATGAAAAAGAGTTAAATATAAATTCCGCTGATAACTACCAGTGTGATCCTTTTTGTAGTGAAACAAGATAAGATAAGGCATTGTCGTAATACTATCCTGATATTGGTTCATGTTGTTGAACCGCGTCAGGCGATTTGGGATCTTGTTGCACACCGGAACACTGTAGACTCGTGCGAGCAAGAGCATCCGAACAGCGTCCACAGAGTCGTGAAAGTCCACCTTCATTTAGAAGTAGGTCTGACCTTTAGAGAAACTAGAATTGTAGCCCTACTATGTTCGCTCATTTATCCGTTTATGTGACACCAAAACAGGAAAGCAACTAAACTCCTATTCATGAGACGGGGCACACCTACGATTGATGTCAGGTGAAACGTGATCGAGATTGTGAGAATAGTCCACATGTGGTGGATAGTGAGCCCGTTGTGTTGGACGACATAATATATCTAGGCCATACTGTACCATTACCTCTACTATTCCATAAGGATTTTTTTTCTTTCACAAGGAATAACTCCTACGGAGTAAAGATATATTAATCCTTTAGCAGCTGACTTTGTGTGTGTAACAGGGTTAAGAAATATATATGAAAGTATGAGCCACGTCTAGTAATTTGAGATTTTATTGACATTGTATTCAAAGGCTCTCATAAGTCTTCACTGTACGTATGCACGGGCTCACATAAGTCTTCACTGTACGTATACACGGGCTCGAATAAGTCTCCACTGTACCAATGCAAATGCTTTCATGCGTCTTTACTGTACCTATGCACAAGCTGTATCATTCTTTACTATATGTTTGCACAGGCTCTCATAAGTATTCACTGTACGTATGCACGGGCTCTGATAAGTCTTCACTGTACGTATGCACGGGCTCGGATAAATCTTCACTGTACGTATGCTGGGCTCACATAAGTCTTCACTGTACGTATGTACGGGCTCACATAAGTATTCACTGTACGTATGTACGGCCTCACATAAATCTTCACTGTACGTATGCACGGGCTCACATAAGTCTTCACTGTACGTATGCATGGGCTCAAATAATTCTTCACTGTACTTATGCACGGGCTCACATAAGTCTTCTCTGTGCGTATAAATGGCCTCACATAATTATTCACTGTACGTATGTACGAGCTCACATAAGTCTCCAATGTGCGTATGCACGTCTCACATAAGTCTTCACTGTTAGTATGTACGGGCTCATATACGTCTTCACTGTTAGTATGTACGGGCTGACAAAAGTCTTCATTGTGCGTATGTACGGGCACACATAAGTCTTCAATGTGCGTATGCACATCTCAAATAAGTCTTCACTGTTAGTATGTACGGGCTGACAAAAGTCTTCATTGTGCGTATGTACGGGCACACATAAGTCTTCACTGTTAGTATGTCCGAGCTCACATAAGTCTTCAATGTACGGGCTCACATAAGTCTTCACTGTTAGTATGTACGGGCTCATATACGTCTTCACTGTTAGTATGTACGGGCTGACAAAAGTCTTCATTGTGCGTATGTACGGGCACATATAAGTCTTCACTGTTAGTATGTCCGAGCTCACATAAGTCTTCAATGTACGGGCTCACATAAGTCTTCACTGTAAGTATGTTCGGGCTCATATACGTCTTCACTGTTAGTATGTACGGGCTCATATACGTCTTCACTGTTAGTATGTACGGGCACACATAAGTCTTCAATGTACGGGCTCACATAAGTCTTCAATGTGCGTATGCACGTCTCATATAAGTCTTCACTGTTAGTATGTACGGGCTCATATACGTCTTCACTGTTAGTATGTACGGGCTCATATACGTCTTCACTGTTAGTATGTACGGGCACACATAAGTCTTCAATGTACGGGCTCACATAAGTCTTCACTGTTAGTATGTACGGGCTCATATACGTCTTCACTGTTAGTATGTACGGGCTGACAAAAGTCTTCATTGTGCGTATGTACGGGCACACATAAGTCTTCAATGTGCGTATGCACGTCTCAAATAAGTCTTCACTGTTAGTATGTACGGGCTCACATAGGTCTTCAATGTGCGTATGTACGGGCTCACATAAGTCGTCAATGTGTGTATGCACGTCTCAAATAAGTCGTCACTGTTAGTATGTACGGGCTCACATAAGTCTTCAATGTGTGTATGCACGTCTCAAATAAGTCGTCACTGTTAGTATGTACGGGCTCACATAAGTCGTCAATGTGTGTATGCACGTCTCAAATAAGTCGTCACTGTTAGTATGTACGGGCTCACATAAGTCTTCAATGTGCGTATGAACAGGCTCACATAAGTCGTCACTGTTAGTATGTACGGGCTCACATAAGTCTTTAACGTGCTCATGTACGGGCTCACATAAGTCGTCAATGTGTGTATGCACGTCTCAAATAAGTCGTCACTGTTAGTATGTACGGGCTCACATAAGTCTTCAATGTGCGTATGAACAGGCTCACATAAGTCTTCTCTGTACGTATGCACGAGCTCACATAAGTCTTTAACGTGCTCATGTACGGGCTCACATAAGTCTTCATTGTGCGTATGCACGTCTCAAATAAGTCTTCACTGTTAATATGTACGGGCTCATATACGTCTTCTCTGTATGTATAAATGGTCTCACATAATTATTCACTGTACGTATGTACGGGCTCACATAAGTCTTCAATGTGCTTATGCACGTCTTACATAAGTCTTCACTGTTAGTACGTACGGGCTCATATACGTCTTCACTGTTAGTATGTACGCGCTCACAAAAGTCTTCATTGTGCGTATGTACGGGCACACATAAGTCTTCACTGTTAGTATGTACGGGCTCAAATACGTCTTCACTGTTAGTATGTACGGGCTCAAATACGTCTTCACTGTCAGTATGTACGGGCTCACATAGGTCTTCACTGTACGTATGCACGGGCTCACATAAGTCTTTAAAGTGCGTATGAACGGGCTCACATAAGTATTCTCTGTACGTATGCACGGGATCACATAAGTCCTTTATGTGCGTATGAACAGGCTCACATAAGTCTTTACTGTACGTATGTACGGGCTCACATAAGTCTTCTCTGTACGTATGCAAGGGCTCACATAAGTATTTACTGTACGTATGTATGGGCTCACAAAAGTCTTCTCTGTACGTATGCACGGCTTCACATAGTTATTCCCTGTACGTATGTACGGGCTCACATAAGTCTTTGCTGTATGTATGCACGGGCTCACATAAATCTTCACTGTACGTATGCACGGGCTAACATAAGTCTTCACTGTACGTATGCAAGGGCTCACATAATTCTTCATTGTACGTATGCAAAAGCTCTATTTAAGTCTTCACTGTATGTTTGCACAGGCTCTCTTAGGTTTTCACTGTACCTATGCACATGCTCATATAAGTCTTCATTGTACGTATGCACGGGTTCACATTAGTATTCGCTGTTCGTATGTACATGCTCTCGGAAGTCTTCGATGTACGTATGCACGGGCTAAAATAAGTATTGACTGTACGTATGCACGGACTCACATAAGTCAGCTATGTACGTATGCACAGGCTATATATGTCTTCACTGTACGTCTGCACGGGGTCTCATGAGTCTTCACTGTACGTATGCACGGACTCACATAGGTCAGTTCTTTACGTATGCACAGGCTCTATATGTCTTCACTGTACGTTTGCACGGGGTCTTCACTGTACGTATGCACGGGCTCACATGCGTCTGCACTGTACGTATATATACAAGCTCTTTACGTCTTCACTGTATGTTTGCACAGGCTCTCATAAGTCTTCATTGTACGTAAGTACGAGCTCACATAAGTCTTCACTGTACGTATGCACAGGCTCACATAAGTCTCTCGGCTCACATGAGTCTTAACCGTACGTATGCACGGGCCCTCGGAAGTCGTCAGTGTACGTTTGCACGGGCTCTCGGAAGTCGTCAGTGTACGTATACACGGGCTCTCGGAAGTCGTCAGTGTACGTATGCACGGGCTCTCGGAAGTCGTCAGTGTACGTATGCACGGGCTCACACAAGTCTTTAATGTACGTATGCACGGGCTCGCATGAATCTTCATATTACGTCCATGTACAGGCTCTGCAGAGACTTTGTTTATGTAGAGGTTCACCAGACCTTTTTCACTGTACACAAATTTCCAAAGAATCCCGATCGACTGACGTTATTCAAATAAATACAAATATTATGTTGAATTTTGTTTCGAATCAGTCATTATGATAATCCCACAATCCCGAGGACCAAGGAGGGAAATCTATTACTACCATTGTTAAGTTATTGGTATAACCAGGCCAGGGATCAAACCTGTGACCTTCCACACCCGAGGATGACGCTCTACCCGCAGGAAAACATCTCAAGAAAACAAAGAGAATTATTAAACATTTTCATTTATCCAGTTATTAAATGGTGGCACTTTAGAATACTTACAGGAAAAAAAAGTGCGTTACGTTATTCATTTGAATTTCATAATAAACTCAGAACAAATCACGGTATTTTATAATTAACGTGCAATCCTTCGATACTTTCGCGAAAGTGTTCATGAACATTATCTTATAAGTGGTGGCAGCTTTATGCCACCATAGTAATTGCAAATGGAAGGTGACGTTCATTTAAACATTTTTTCATTTCCCCTTTTCCCCAGGGTTAAAAGATATGCATCAGTTAAGTATTAATCCATGTCTTCTGTACCACTATTAATTCATCACTTCATCCTTACCACACTGGACGTTCAATAGAAAACATTGTAAAAAAAACGTAGAAATTGCTCGTATTGAGCTATTTCTCCGCTTTTCCTCTATTTCTTTCTGAAAATACATCTACTTCCTCTGTAAGGGAAAAGGTTCGTCTGTGAGTCCATGACGTTGATAACAATGTAAAGATAAGACAGGCAGACGACAATTCTTGTGCCAGATTTAGTCCAGGTGCATTCAGGAAAGGTAATAGTTCTTTTGTGTTGACTGCTCTCAATTTTGGGAAATTTTAATTTATATTAATTGCAGTATTTAGTAGACCTGGTAAAGTATTCAATCGGATAGATTGACACATTTGGCAGTATATGATAAGATTTAACTGCACATACCTCTAAATATCAACACATATATTTCAGAGTTCTTTTTCGTAAGGAATTAAACATACATGTATATAAAGATAAAAACAGGCTCAATGATTCATATTTTGGCATTAGGCCTTACTCAACATTCCTTGTTTAAGATGGACGCAGTGTATTCTGTAGAGATCGTTCAGAAATCCTGAAGAAATAATGAAGTATAGAGTGTTTTCATTGTTATATAATTATTATCTATTCATGTTTTCGTTTTAACTTTTTAAGTATGCTCTGACTAGTTTAGTTTTACTGATCGGACAAAAAACATGCTGGTACGTTAACCCAAATCCACGTACAACATGATATATTATTGAGTGAAATGTTCATAGCAAAATAGTATCACAGGATCCGCGATAGCTCAGTGAGTAACTACGCGGGCTGTCATTCAAGAAGTCGTGAGTCCAAACCGCGACTCGGCCATTCATACGTTGAGATGATTAACAATAGGCTATTGTGACTAGCGTCATTTGTCGTCCACAAATGCCGTTAAAAAAGTATATGTTGGAATGTAGCCAGATGTCTTGGAGGAATGTTGTGCGCGGTACTGGTGCGTGAAATTGTAGGTAAACGTCTAGGTGAACTGGCCGCCATGATAACACTGAATGCAGTACACATCGTTAAACTCCGATTGTAAGCAATTCGTCCAAAAACTAGTCTTTACTGGTTAGTCTGGGGGTAACCAATAACAACTTGAGACTAGCTCCTGTGAATGGTGAATGATATAGTTTGTAGAAACAAAAAACTGTTCCAATGAAACAAAACTACTTTTAAATATATTCATTTATTATCAAGGAAAATTCGCACATTTTAAACAGTTCTTTGATAATACATCATACTCAAGATTTTACGCATACAAAACACGTGTTTTTGCGAAATGAATCTAATTTTAACAACAAATTACAGTTCACTAACGGTAAGCTCAAACAAAGATTCAAACAGTGAATGGTAGGGTTATAAACTGTAAGCCGATCCCCCGTTAGGTTAAATTAGTCGGTAGAAACGCGGAATGTCAATCCGGGGTTGTGAGTTCGAACCCAAGCTCGGCGAACATTCTATCAGATACTTGACAAAAGTTAATGCGACGAGCGTCATTCGTCGTTCGTCTTTCATCAGTGAGTTTACAGTCGATGTGGAAAAGCAGCCAGTTGCATAGAAAGACTGTTGTGTAAAGTACTGGTAAAGTACAGATGTGAGAAAGCCAGGAAACATATGGTAAGGCAAATTGGCAATGAATGCAACTTTTAACAAATAAGTTACGGTCTATTGCTTGCAGTTAAATGCTGTTTCAATAGGCCAAATCTTTACATTACAGTATATGGGGAAATTTTAAAGCCATGAACAAATCTGAAACCTATTATCAAGGTTAGACTTGTGCAATTTGTCATCAAATCCATCTGCAAACTTCCATTTAAGTTACTCAAGTATTGGCTTTTCATGTGGTGTCCGTTCCCATCATACTTCAGCATAATATTCACAGGACAAGAATATTTCAACAAACAATTGTCTCTTTTATCTAACCATTTCCCACTAACAGTGGCATTTTACCCTGTTTGCAAAATTCAGACGTCTTTTAAAAAGATTGTGACAAAAGGATTAATCGCCCGTAATGAGCACTTTCTATTTTTGCCACAATTTTTTTTTCAACGCTACTCGACTCTATTCAGTAATCATATTTGCATTCTTAAAGATTATTTTGGTCACAATGTTTTCGAAGTGTTCTGCTGTAGATGTGCTGTAAGTGGGAATGGGTTAGAAATATGTTCAATATATAAAGTATATGTAAGCATATGTAATATTTCTACAGTGATAATGTTTGGAATTGTGCTGTAAGTGGGAATGGGTTAGAAATAGTTTCAATATATAAAGTATATGTAAGCATATGTAATATTTCTACAGTGATAATGTTTGGAATTGTGCTGTCAGTGTGTGTGATTGGAGCCGTTCTTGGCCAGCAAGCCTCGAGTGAGTATACCATCCATTTAAAAACTCTTTACAACATACACTATCTGCAATGGTGGCAGCTTTAAAAAGAACACAGGCAAACATGTAACTAATGAAAGATATACATCATATATGGTGCAATGGTGGCAGCTTTAAAAAGAACACAGGCAAACATGTAACTAATGAAAGATATACATCATATATGGTGCAATGGTGGCAGCTTTAAAAAGAACACAGGCAAACATGTAACTAATGAAAGATATAAATCATATATGGTATAGATCCAAACTCTAAAACATGATAGGAAATGGGAAGACATTGCTGCTTTAAAGCAATTACATATTCTGCAAAGGCGTCAAAAGAGTCTATATTATTGAACTTGAGGATCTAAACCGTTTATCTGATACATGTATGCTATTTTAATAAAAAATATGCGTCAAAAATCTATACAATGTCCGCACACTTAAATGGCTTTATAAATTATTTTAATCATTCTCAGCTGTCCCATGCGGCGTTCCTACTGTTCAGCCTATCACAAATCGAATCGTCGGAGGACAAGTAGCCACGCCTGGCTCCTGGCCATGGACTGTAAGTATGTGGACTCGCGATAACTGGAAGTTGGGATAATTCACATCCTTTAAACTCGAACCAATTCTTGAAATTATTCAGTCTTTTGAATACTTTGAAGCTACAGTTTTGATTCCTCATTCGAGCTGATGCGCTGTTTTTCTTGATATGATTTTATCACCGGTTTGATTTTCATGATACAATTAACTATAAATAAATTACGAAGTTAAAAAATAAATAAATTCAGCAAAACATTGAGGAATTACTCGAACTTATATATCGATTCATTTCGACTTCGAGTTATCACGAGTTCACTGTAGAAGCTTTCACTGTTAATGACTGTACCTGCACAATGTGAGATGGCGTCTTCTAGCCTCTTTATTCCGGTGTCACTTAAAAGGTGCATAATATGTTGGCGTCACTTATAGATTTGAGCCAGAAGTAACATCTGAGGCACATGTTGCATGTGGGATGACAGTAGAGACTCTGATGAGTCTGGTTAATCTATGTCTTCACTGTTCACAGATAGTGCAGGAAAGAAATGTTGAATCTTTACATTTTCATTTACAATACATTGAAGCCACCGGTCTATAAACAAACACTATATGAAATTAACTAATTCAAACAAAATACATGTAACTCACTGTTTTGGTTATTTTTTACCATTCTACTGGGTATATGTGTCGTTGTGTAGGTACTGTTAGAAGATGACCTGGGCTATATCTCCGGCAGTGGAGTAATGATCAACCCACACGTCATCCTGACATCAGCTCAACATTTTGAATTGTGAGTAAATTTAACTCTTCTACAAATCGAAACCTGACACATTCATTTCATGATTTAATGTCCACATCAGAATAGTGGACATTTGAAAATCTGACCATTGCGTAGTTGAAGATCAGCAAACATTTTCCCATGGTTTGCTCAGTGCGTCGAATCCTAATTGGAAGATTCCCCAAGTGTCCTTTTATCGAATAGCGCCAGTATATAGCCTGATGCGGATACACCGGCTGTTCCGATTTGGGAGTGGTGTGATAACACACCAGCCTACATATTACTTTTGAGCATGACCTTGATTACACACTAGCCTACATATTACTTTTAACCATGACCTTGATAACACACCATGCTACATATTACTTTTAACCATGACCGTGATAACACACCAGGCTACATATTACTTTTAACCATGACCTTGATTAAACACCAGCCTACATATTACTTTTATCATTGAACTTGATTACACACCAGCCTACATATTGCTTTTAACCATGACCTTGATTACACACCAGCCTACATATTACTTTTAACCATGACCTTGATTACACACCAGCCTACATATTACTTTTAACCATGACCTTGATAACACACCAGGCTACATATTACTTTTAACCATGACCGTGATTACACACCAGCCTACATATTACTTTTAACCATGACCTTGATTACACACCAGCATACATATTACTTTTAACCATGACCTTGATAACACACCAGCCTACATATTACTTTTAACCATGATCTTGATAACACACCAAGCTATATATTACTTTTAACCATGATCTTGATAACACACCAGGCTACATATTACTTTTAACCATGACCGTGATAACACACCAGGCTACATATTACTTTTAACCATGACCGTGATAACACATCAGGCTACATATTACTTTTAACCATGACCTTGATTAAACACCAGCCTACATATTACTTTTATCATTGAACTTGATTACACACCAGCCTACATATTGCTTTTAACCATGACGTTAATAACACACCAGGCTACATATTACTTTTAACCATGACCTTGATTACACACCAGCCTACATATTACTTTTAACCATGACCTTGATTACACACCAGCCTACATATTAATTTTAACCATGACATTGATTACACACCAGGCTACGTATTACTTTTAACCTTGATTACACACCAGTCTACGTATTACTTTTAACCTTAATTACACACCAGGCTACATATTACTTTTAATCATGACCTTGATTACGCACAAGGCTACTTATTACTTTTAACCATGACCTTGATTACACACCAGGCTACATATTAATTTTAACCATGACCTTGATAACACACCAGGCTACATATTACTTGTAACCGTGACCTTGATTACACACCAGCCTACATATTACTGTTAACCATGACCTTGATTACACACCGGGCTATGTATTACTTTTAACCTTGATTACACACCAGGCTACATATTACTTTTAACATTGATTACACACCAGCCTACATATTACTTTTAACCTTGACCTTGAATACACACCAGGCTACATATTACTTTTAACCTTGACCTTGATTACACACCAGGCTATATATTAATTTTAACCGTGACCTTAAATTGACAATGCGGTAAAGCTAGGAGATGTTTTGTAACAATAAACTAAATGTTAATGCCTTTAAATATTTATAGTTGCAATTATTTAAAAAAAAAGATATGATACTTTTATAATGAAATTCATATTTCCATTATTGTAAGTGTTTTTTTCAATAAATTGACAATGGGGCATTGCTAATAGAGGTTATTATTACAATAAACTTACTACTTATGACTTTGACTATTTATAGTTGTAATTGTTTTAAAGTAGAATAAAGAATATTAATGATACTATTAAAATGAAATATATTTTTCCGATGTTTTTATTTATTATTCCATGGACGTAGATAATATCTTTTATTATATGACAACCAATGAATTTGCTGTTTATCAGAGTGAAATATAAAATCCTTATTCCACACTGTGGAATATGAATAAATGACGTCAAAGAGACTAACATTATGACGTCAAACCGCTGACGTGACGTCATTTTCCTAGTTTTCGGTCATGTTATACTACACAAGTTATATATAAAGAAATACATAATGGGTATATTATTTGTTTTTCATCAATTTGTCATTAAATAAAAAGAAAATTTGTTTGTTTTGAGTGTATATGGAATATATTTCAACTCGAAGTGATACAATTTAAACATTTTCACTCGCGCTACGCGCTCGTGAAAATATTCAATTGTATCACGTCTCGATGAGATATATTCCATATCCACTCAAAACAAACAAATATCCTCTATTTATTATATGACAACCAATGAATTTGCTGTTTATCAGAGTGAAATATAAAATCCTTATTCCACACTGTGGAATATGAATAAATGACGTCAAAGAGACTAACATTATGACGTCAAACCGCTGACGTGACGTCATTTTCCTAGTATTCGGTCATGTTATACTACACAAGTTATATATAAAGAAATACATATAAATGGGTATATTATTTGTTTTTCATCAATTTGTCATTAAATAAAAAGAAAATTTGTTTGTTTTGAGTGTATATGGAATATATTTCAACTCGAAGTGATACAATTTAAACATTTTCACTCGCGCTACGCGCTCGTGAAAATATTCAATTGTATCACGTCTCGATGAGATATATTCCATATCCACTCAAAACAAACAAATATCCTCTATATCTCCGTCAATTCGGAACATGCAAATCGAGTACATTTCGTCCTAAGATGGTTTCGCTCCACTGAGTTTCTATTTTTTGCTGCATTTTGTAGCAATGTTTGTACTTGTAGTACATAATTATGAAAGAATGTATATCCGGGCAAAAATAACACCACTAGATGGTATAAAACATTTAAATACGTTCGATAGTTTGTAGAATGTACCCCTGTCGTCGTGTGGCATTTCGTATTTCCAGTCACATTCACATTCAGTTACTCGATGACTTTTAATATCACCTTAAACAGTTGTAAGATTCAATATATAATTTATGTATAAATATGGTTGTTATATATCTTACAGCAATGGCTACACATTATACGACCTTGACCTTAAATTATGGAGAGTCTATGCTGGAGAATACAACATCTCGACGACAGATCCCCACGAAAAATATTACCACATCCGTCGTGTGGTTCTACATCCGGGTTACAACTTTACATCACTGGAAAACGACATCGCTCTCGTCTTTACCACGGAAACTATCATGTACGTAATAGAAACTTGCTGTACAGCATTTCAATATTAAAAGGAGAATTGTGCCCCCCTTTAGTAAATATAAAATGAAATAGGCAAAGCCTTTTTAACAGTTGGTTAATATGCTGTCTGTTTTGAAAATATATTTTGAAAATATATTTGTTAGCAAACTTTTTTGTCTGTAACAAAATGTATGCCTAAAATGCAGAGTAGAACACATTTTGAGCAATAAATTAATTGTGGACATTATCCAAAAATCGTCCGTTAAAAGTGTATCAAAAGTCGTTTCCGACCAAAAAAGGTCTAACAAGGGGTGCTATATTATTAAGATTTAGTCACAAGTGACATCATAGCGTATTATACATGTAAACGGACAATGAAACCAGGAATGCTACATAATCCAGATTTTGTCTAAAGTGACATCATGGCATTTGATACATGCAGGCGAACAATGAAGACACTGGTGCTACATAGTCAGGATAAGTATATGTGTATTAAGTGCGTCCATTTAAATATGTAACATTTAGGCGGTCAATGAAACCAGTGGTGCTACATATAATAGATACGAATATGTGTCTTAAGTGCAATCATTAAATATGTAACATTTAGACGGACAAAGAACCCAGTGGTGCTACATAAAGTAGATAAGTATATGTGTCTTTAGTACGACCATTAAATATGTAACATTTAGGCGGACAAAGAAACCGGTGGTGCTACATAGTCTAGATAAGTATATGTGTTTTACGTGCAACCATTCAATAAGTAACATTAAGGTGGACAATGAAAGCTCTTATGAAACTGAGAGTTTATGCAGGCTCGCATGAGTCTTCATGTATGCGCAATGAGACCCTATTTCCGTCAACACTGCTCATAATACTATTTTGATACAGGATGAATGATCACACTCGACCAGCCTGTCTGCCTGATGCTAGTCACCAATATACTGTGGGAGAAGTTTGTTATTTGCCCGGCTGGGGAAGTACATCAAGTATGTAATGATTGAATTTAAATTTTGTTGATATAGAAAGCCAATCATTTAACCCTTAACTCTAAATCAGTACGGACGTAAAAATGTTGCTACTTTGGGGTCGTCTGCGTTGGAAACATTTGTTGATATAGCAAGAAAAATATGTAACATCAAAATTATAATGCTGAAAAAATAGGTGTGGGGGGGGGGGGGGGGGGGATACTCATAATGACCAACTTCTCCTTGCCCTATAATGTTTGAAAGTCGTCTATTGCAAAGTCATCAAATATCGTCTGTTTCAGAGAAAGTGTTAATACAAGTGTTCAATTGGGTCAGATTAAAACAAGTTACTGAAGTATTGCCGGTAGCTCCAAAGTCACCCGTACCAGTTTGATCTTTGACCTTCAAGGAATTGGGAAACGTGAAAGACACGATACTCTCCGAGTTGCTTTCAATGCACATTTCCAGTTCCATGAGCCTGGCTCATATACCTTTGTGTAATTACATGAAACAGTATTTAGACAGACGTAGGGAAAGAGTTTTAGCCTATAGTCCCTTTCGGTACGGGGCATTTAATTACTATACACATAAAGTACATGTATACGCACAAAGTATGTTTACATTCCCCATAGTTAACAAATCTGAAGGCAGACGACTTTGAAAACATTCAGTATAACAATCGAAACGCTCTTTAAATGAACGAACAGCTACTGAATAATGTTTAAAACCTTGTAACAAAGGGAGAAATTGCTCATTATAAGCAATTTCTCCTTTCGTCACAATATTGCCAAATATCTTCTATTTGAGAAACATAAGAAAGCGTCTGTATGCAGGAAAGGGTTAAAAGATTCCAGACGTTGTCAATTCCTTTTCGAATATACATTGTATGTTCACAACCATATTAGCCTAAATTTGTTAATATTACAATAACATATTTAGTTATTCATGGTTGCTAATAATAAATCATTTATATAACATTTTTCTTGTCACCTTACAGAAACCGGAAATGAGGAGGTCATGAACCAGGTTGACCTCCCCATTTTAGACGACAGCGTCTGCGCCAATCATTTCCCAGGATACCTCGGTGGTACAGAATTGTGTGCCGGATATGAAAACGGTGGTAAAGATTGGTGTGCTGTAAGTTATAATAATAACAATAATAACAAGATGAATCAAGGCGAGATTTTCATTGGCTGATTTAGCGTAGTCTGGAGTACTGCGTACTATCATAGGATGTCAGGAACCAGACTACATTTAGCGCGTCATTTTTTGGGTTCCCTTTTTGAGATACTATTGAACTATTATAAAGCGTATGAGGCAGGTAACCATATTCAGTAGATTGGTTCACTATTTTACTGTTTAGACAAGATACAGTATGAATTTTGCTAAACTAAAAATAAACAAACATTGAATAATATACCGCCCTAGGTATTGTTTTTAAGGTGTAAAAACTCACACATGTATATAGAGTGTAAAAAAGTCATTTACCGATATTGGGTCACACTGGAAGGTCTATATATCTCCTTGTGCTAAATTTTAAAGCATTCCTACTGAAAGCCGCCTCCTGGCGGCTTCCAATAATAGTAACAATTATAATAATTGTAATAGTGAAAATAATAATAATAACGACAATAATAACTATTAAATTATGTTCTACTGGGTTTGCAATATGGTGGTGTTTTTTTTTTTTCTTAGTTTAAATCATCCGTAATAGTCACGATAATAGACATCTATAATAAATATAATCACAATAATTAGTCCAACAAATGGGTACTGTATTGCAGGATGATCTTGGAAGTCCCCTCATGTGTAAAGACGCCAGCGGTGCCTGGTATATTCAAGGTAACTTTTATTCCACATCACTATATAGTATAAACCTTTTACGATGTTACCTCTCAAAACGGCCCCTCTGCAGAACAGAAACCTCTTTATAACGAGAAATTGATGTTTCCCAGATCTCGCAAAAAATATTACAAAAATCTCAAGTAAAAACAAAACAAAACAATCTTGGGTTGAAGTGGAAAACATTGGAAGGGACAAGTTGTTCGTTACACAGATGTGTCAAAACGTGTTTCTTTAGGATGGGGGTTTATCTTCTGTATAAATAGCTCCACATCTTTTTGTCACTTCCGCCAGATGCTGTTCTTGAAAGGTTGCAGTATACTATATTGAGTCGTTTACTCAAATAATGTCATCATAGCAAAATTTAACAAACGAAATTTAAAAGCAAATTATAGTTTGGGAGAGCAGAACTTGCTTACCGTAAGCATATTTTCCTGATCGTTTATGTAAATGTAATTTATATACCGTTGAATGTTTAATACCCACAATTATTTTATCTCTCCAAGTTTAATCCGCCAATACCAAACTCGTGCAGGCACACTCGTTTGTTATATGCGCTTAAATATCACTGGTGCTGTGTAAAACCATTCAGCTGCCTTTATCTTTGATCTAACTTTGCAGGTCTAGCATCTTCAGGTGGAGACTGTGCTCAGGCGGACGAGCCAAGTGTATTTGAAGACGTTAGTCAGTATTCAGACTGGATCAAGAAAACGATGGAAGACGGCGGATATGCCTACCAGTATTAATTGATTGAATTTAATAAAGCGTTTTATTCTTCAGTTGCGTTTTGTTACTCCTAAAATTTAAACAGACGATATTTTGAGACATATTTTTGGAAAATGTTTTGAAATCCATTTTTGAAAAAAATCTACCATTTTTCAATGTTCCGGTTTTGTCCCATTGGTATCACTGACATGATCCACGGATTCCTATTTCGCTAACAACATATTTATCAGCAGTAGCCTGGGTTACCGATCAAGATTATATCATTCGTTATTGCTATCCCCAAAATCATGAGCGCCAAGGATGGTCTTCATTTATAATCGTAGAAATTCAGCGAGATAAGGGTTTATTCTATTTTAAGACCCTTTCAAAGTCAAATCTTCTGAAGAAAGTGACGCGGGATAGAATGAGTGTAGAGGAGCAGAATTGCATCCGAACTACCAACCGACCATATCTCATTTCGAGTCTAACATGATCCAAAACGTAACAATTGATGACACTCAAGTATTTTGCATCTCCGTAAGTCTAAAAGATAAATAGAACAATAGTATCGGGTTTTGGCGCCAAAGTGACTAACAATGTTTTCAAAAGTCGTCTGTTGCAGATGCCTCAGAAATTGCCATTCTAGAAGAGTGATCCACGGGTTTGCTATAGTGCGTGTTATAACGTGACGTCACTTTCCTAGTATTCACACCCACAGAAAACAATTAGGTCCAAAACCGCTATTAAAAGCTTTCTCCAAGAATCCAAACTAAATGTATGAAAAATCTAAAAACACCGTTGTTTGCACTGGATCTCGGACAAGTTTTAGGTTGAATTTCAGGTTTCTAGCTGAATCCATTATTTGCTGGTGCAAGATCTACAGAAATAGTTTGGGAAAATGTCGATATTTCGGGTTTTAACTTAAAACTAGATTTTTCGCAGATATAACGAACACGCCCAGACCTAGATCACATCATAGACCTAGGTCTTTGATCACATTGAGTTCTATAAGTGTGGGGAATTTCAGCGAAATTCTTCTAGCCGTTTTCTTTGTCCTCAAATCGCTGAATTTTCGGACACATTGTGACACAATAGCCGTGTAGACATTCGTTCCGTAGAACATAATAGAATAATTCTGCTCCACTACAATCATTATATACTGAAAAGGCGACACCTTAAGTCAAGGGTTTCGCGAGATAGAATGAGTGGAGAGGAGCAGAATTGCATCCGAACTACCAACCGACCACACACAACGCTGAATATATTATTTCGATTCTAACATGATCATTATCCAAAACGTAACATTAGTGATAATTATATTATCTCCCTTGTCAGATAAAGACCAAGGAAGACCAAATAGTTGGTAGGTCCTTTTAGTTGGAATCCTTTGTCTTTATCGCTATTTCGCAATGAGATATTGCAATTACTCTGTACACATTAATCATAAATGTGTTAATTAAAGTGATGATTCAAAAGAGAAAATTTACTGTTTCAATCTAATAACAGTTGGCCAAGAAAATGCAATTATAAGTGCACCATCCAGTGCAAAGAAACAAATGATAAAAACAGAGGAAACCAAATGATAGGACCTAGCTAGATGTAGAGAGTATTAAAGGGAGATAACTGACCGATGTCTCCCATTGATGACACTCAAGTATTTTGCAACACCAAAATGATCTCCGTTAAGTCTAAAATATAAATAGAACATTATTATTGAGTTTTGGCGCCAAAGTAACTAACAGTATGACGTCAAACCGCTGACGGGACGTCATTCCTAATATTCGGTCACAGAAAAGATTTAAGTCAAGAACCCCTATTGAAAGCTTTTTGTCGGATGATTTCAAAGCAAACGTCCATTGAGAAAGCACATCAGATAAACAGATAATTTAAAAAAAAACAGATAAACAGCAATTTTAATAAGAAGGACATCAGATAAACATATCATAAAAACACATGAGATAAACAGCTTATATAAACACATCAGATAAATTGCTTATTAAAACAAACATCAGATAAACATATTATAAAAAGGCCATCAGATAAACAGATTATAAAATTATATCAAATAAACAGATTATAAAATTATATCAGATAAACAGATTATTAGAAGGCCATCAGATAAACTGCAGAAAAAGCATCAGATAAACATATTATAGAAAGGAATTCAGATAAACAGATTAAAAAGGCCATCAGACGAACAGCTTCTAAAAACACATCAGATAAACAGATTATAAAAAGAACTACAGATAAACAGATTATAAAAACATATCAGATATACATATTATAAAAAGTACGACAGATAAACAGATTATACAAACATATCAGATAAAGGGATTATAAAAAGGTCGACAGATAAACAGATTGGACAAACATCAGATATACAGCTTATTAAAAAAAAAAAAAAAGATAAACAGGTTATACAAACATCAGATAAACAGCTTATAAAAGGCCATCAGATAAACTGATTATAAAAACACATCAGATAAACAGTCTGATTGAACTTAACTCTTTCCAATCACAACAAATCTGCAACAGACGACTTTCAAAGCAATTAGTAAAAACTATGCAAACTCTCTATGAATGATATAACACTTATTGAGTACACTTGAAAACATTGTGAACAAATGAGAAATTACTCATGAGAAATTTCTCCTTTTGCAACAATGTTTTCAAAAGTCGTCTGTTGCAGATGCCTCAGAAATTGCCATTCTAGAAGAGTGATTCACGAGTTTTCTATAGTGCGTGTTATAACACGGCGGCCCTCTACGCTGATCGAATAGGCTGTTCCTTTGAGGATATCCTTTAAACGGCCGTCTGACAGTACCATTGTCCCCTCCCATTGCCCCACCAATCCCGACCCTGTCCCCTCCCATTGCCCCACCAATCCCGACCCTGTCCCCACCCATTGCCCCACCAATTCCGATCAAAGGACCTGCAGCATGAATCCCCTCCGCTCCACTTGACGTCCAATGATCATACGGATATGTCAGATATCGGTTATTTACCGTCATTCCAGGTTTGATTGTGTCCGCAAGTCGTTCAATCAGCCGCACATCTTGATTGTCGAATCTCATGGCATATCCCATACGGATTAGAGACCTCATCCGTTTGTCAGTGACATCATGCGTCTTTAATCCTACCCAATTGATAAGGATAATCTCTTTTCGTTTATCATTCTCAAATACTTTCCATATGGCATCGGATTCCGCGACAGATTTAGTGTTTTCAAGATACTTGTCACAGAGGAAGACCACGGATACGTCAGCACGTGATACTTCCTCACTGGTATATTCTTCCCTGTATGACCCAAACGGGGCATCGAACCATGGTATTATCACAGTGAGATACTCTGTAAATGCAGGGCGTAAACAGGTCCGCAAAAAATAGAATACGTCATCGTTGTCTTCACAAAATGAGACGAACACAGCAGAGTTCGAACATGTGCCTCTAAAAATCTTTCTTTTCAGCAGCAATAATTCTGTTTTAAATTTCAATGAAAGAATGATAAAAAGAATCAAAATAAGAACACATGCAACTATGATTAGAATGCGAGTCACCAATGTGTTTTTCTCCTTAAAACATCCGCCAAGTAATTATTTTGTCACCGTTTCTGCGAATACTGGGTTTTCCCCCTCCCTGTGACAGTTCAGGCGGTTTGTGGCGTTATTAACTCGTATCCAGTCACCAATCCAAAGGTTGTCACAGTCACATATAACCGGATTGTTTCCGAACTTTATGTTATTTGGATTTATTCCGAGCAATTATATCGGTAGCCGTGACAAGAGCTGATCATCTATATCTATTTCCACATTTTTTAGATAAGGAATAATTGAAGTTTGTATAGAATTGACGTCATTGCCTGGCATTTGAAGATGTATTATTCGACTAATATATGTTCTGTAATCTATTAATGTAATGAGGTTGTCGTCTAGAAGTATCTCTACGTTCTGTAGGTTATATTTACCTATGGGCACCATTTCCGGGAGACTTATAAGACTACGATTCCTGCAATCTAGGACAACCTTGTCCTCGCTCGGAATATCCTTGCAGACACACGCGTCCGTACAGTTCACGACAATGTTACACGTAAGCAGAGTAAGATTATTAGATTCCAATACTTCTTTCAGATTTATCCCTACCATATGAGGAGGAGCCACACATTCCAAATCATGAGCTAAGTTCGGCCAGTATCTAAATACATCGTCGCCAAGACCTTTATAAAAATGATACACGGCACAGTCACATTGAATGGAACTCGCATCGGCAAAGAAGGATCCTTTTAAAAACTTTCCAAAGTCCTTGATTTCCGTTACACCGAGTAAACTAAAGTCAAAAATCTGTCCTATCTTTGTATCGCTCAATCTCGTATTGCCAGGCCCATATTCTTTGTCAGTATCGAATTTAAACTCGTTAATATTGGTAATGTTTGTCATATCATTTCTCTCAAAGCTCAACTCACAAAACGGCCCTTCACGGAAAATGTTTGAAATGTCTGTTCTTTCCAATGTATTATTTGAAAAATCAACGAAAAATATGTTTGTATTTGGAGTGGTGATGGTGTCTGGATCCAAGGCGCGAAGTTTATTATTAGCCAATTCCAATTTCCTCAGAAAGTTCATGTCTGAAAAAGTGGAACTATTGATGCTTATGATAAGGTTATTATTGAGCAATAGGGTATCTAGTTTTTTCAAACACCTGATTTCATCAATATTTACTAGTCTGTTGCTGCTAAAGTCTACATATGTGAGAGTTGCACTGAAATCGCATATATTTGCTGGTAATTCTGACATTATACCATATGTATGATCAATGATGTGAACATCTACGTTTGCATTGGTATTTACCAAAACATTTGATCCAAACATATCTGTATACTCTATCGACAGGTAACCAGTTCTTATTTCGCACACTGTTGCATTTATTTCCCAGCAAGGCTTGGCGTTGCACACACAGCAGCTGCTGTCGTAGTTTGGTGCACACTCATCGGCACAGAACATGTCGTCACGATCTGAAGATGGATCCTTCCATTTCTTATACCCGGACAAGGTAATGATTTGTCCATGTACGTTTAGTTTTGTAAATGCAAAGAGTAGGAGTAGAGAGACAAACATTGTCTTTGACTTGGTCGTTATACTTGACTTGGTCGACTTGATACGGTCGTTATACTTCAGACGGTCGTTATACTTGTTACGGTTGACTTGATACGGTCGTTACACTTCTAATGGTCGTTATACTTGATACGGTCGTAACACTTCTAACGGTCGTTATACTTAATACGGTCCTGCGAAAAGATAAGTAGTGCAACATATTTATAGTCGCGTCTTTCGATTTGACGCCTTGTTGCACCTGTGTACAGTGAAGAATTAAATTAGCCTGTGTGTACGTAGATTTTCCCAATTGTTGAGTATGTGTTTTCGTCGAGATCGCATATACTTTATTTCCGTTTTTCCTCTTCAGTTGCAGATGTGTTGTATGTGTGAAAACGTTAATTATACTCGATACTATTAAATATGTATATGTATATATATTATAAACAGATTTGATACAGTTTACATGTAATTGTAGTTGCAGTTTATCCTTTATTCAAAACCTTTTTCATCTGGTTAATTAAGTATGTGTGTTTGGTGCTTTACGCGGCTTTACGCCGCTTTCAACAATTGTTCAGTTATATCAAGGCGTTTCCAGGAAAAGTTACCACCTCTCTAGTACATTTATCCTGACAGCAGCGAGTCAGTCGTAATGATAATCCCACAATAATGACCGCCAATGAGGGTTTAATACAATTTTAAAAGTATTTGGTTTGGATCGAACCCGCAACCTCCTACAGCCGAGCCGGACGATCAACAACTTCATCATCGAGATTGTCTGTTAACATAGATAATAAGACAAGCCAAACGTGTGTGTCTGAATAAATTTCATGAAATTCAGTGGACGCGAGATAATTAGAACGAGTATATCGTTCAACTCGAACCATTTGTCTGAACAGATCTGTCGTTTGAAAATAGCGTAGTAGCAGTTCTGATTGCTCGTACAAGCAATCATAACTACTGCTGTGCTGTTTTCTTGATATGATTTTATCACCGGCATGCTTTTCATAATAAACACTTAGTATAAACGAATTAAGAAACTGACCATACATATATGAATTTATCATAATTCCAGCGATCACTCGAACAAGTCGCTTTGTCGAAGTAATGTATCGATCCTTACGGGTTCGATGTATCTATAGTCCCATGTAGTGTTTCTAAACAAACAATACGTGAATATTACCCAGAGTTAGGGTTATATTACCCTAACACACTACTTACATTGAAATAATACAGTTATATCATGTTTAAGATTATATTACAGAATGATGTGCTTACCTGAGTACCCGAATACCTAGTAAATGCGCACTGTCCCCGGACTGAGTATATACCGTACAAATATCAAAATCCCCTTGTCTCTCGTATAATCCTTAAACAATAGATTAATTGATACGCGTCAAACGCTTTGGGTCTTATCGCCTTTGCAAATAGCGAAAACTGTTCGTCCGCAGTCTTAACACAGCATTTGTTGTCGGTCAATGTGTCCTGGGTAAGATAGAAATACAACTTGTCCATTTATCCGGACACCAGTGAGCCAGTCGTAGTAATGCTAACCCACACTCCTGAGCACCAAGGAGAGAAAGCCATTGCTACAGTTTTTATAGAATTTGTATAACCCAGTCATGGATCAAACCAGCTATCTCTTGCACTCGAAGCGGTACAACGCATTCACTGTCCGCCTATATGTTACTTAATCTTAGATTACATTTCCTACAAGAACCTACAAGTAAAGCCCCATTAAATTCAACCATTTTGTCTTTATATAATACCATGAGGGGTTTCAGCGAGATCCCGTTTCGTTCAACACGGCTCGTTTTCGTATTCATTTACGAACTCATTCTATGTAGACAGGGATCGCGTCGGTTCGTTTCAGATTTCGATTTATAACAATAAGCTACATTGTTTACCCTTTCACTCACATAGATGCTCCCTGACGCCTCTATATCAGACGATGTATAAAATATATTGTGGCAAAAGTAGAAATTGCTCATGATGAACAATTTGTTCTTTTGTCACAACATTTTCAACTCGATTCAGTTATTATACTTACACTTACAGAGATTTCTCATAGTTTTGCCAAGATGTTTTCAAAGTTGTCTGCTGCAGAACTGTTTTATATGGGGACAAGGTGAACAAATAAGGAGCCGCGTTCGAGGAAAACAGACCATAGCGTATTCGTGATAAGTGTAGATAAAGATATGAATGTTCATCCATGCAATCTGATCCAATATTTAACATTAATTTCAATAACTTTTTTAAACTTTCTTTCAGTAAATAGCTAACAGTGCAGATTCAGATCTATGTTCTCTTATGGTCAGTCTTCGTAGATCAAAACTCAAAATTTGATCAGGTAATGAGTGAATATATTAGCTGTTATCAGGACATTTAAACGAAGGGTAGTTTTGATACGTGCAGATCAAGAGCTGTCTGTACATCAATGCCATCTTAAATTGTCGAATACTGTTTGTCTAAAGTGTTACAAAAACCTCGAGATAATAGTTGGCTTTTACAATACAGTGTATCATGCGCCGCGCGCTGGTTGGAAAGCTGTTTTCGCTTAAATTTAGGATCAGCTTTCCTGAATCACTCGAGGGGGTTATACGTGTACCCGGAAGATATGTCCTCATTGGATAGACCTATCAGGCCAGAAAATAATGCATGATTAAATGCGAATAGAACGTATTATTTTCACCAATGTTATTATATTTCGAACACGACATACAAGAAAACAGACCTAAGCTAATTTGCGGCTACCTAGGATTCGGTTCAATTAAAGCCCCAATGAAGTCTTACCAATTTCTGTTCTGTCTGTTATAAAGTCATACAAACAACCTGTAATCATCGATACCGCTTTCAGCAGTTTTTCACTAATATCGCGGTTAGCGCTTCCTTGGTAAATTACCGGTAATACCATCATTATTTATTATGACACTGATAGTAATATCGCGGCTAGCGCTTCCTTTGTAAATTACCAGTAATATCATTATTATTTATTCTGACACTGATAGTAATATCGCGGCTAGCGCTTCCTTTGTAAATTACCAGTAATACCATTATTATTTATTCTGACACTGATAGTAATATCGCGGCTAGCGCTTCCTTTGTAAATTACCAGTAATACCATTATTATTTATTATGACACTGATAGTAATATCGCGGCTAGCGCTTCCTTTGTAAATTACCAGTAATACCATTATTATTTATTCTGACACTGATAGTAATATCGCGGCGAGCGCTTCCTTGGTAAATTACCGGTAATACCATCATTATTTATTCTGACACTGATAGTAATATCGCGGTAAGCGCTTCCTTGGTAAATTACCGGTAATACCATCATTATTTATTCTGACACTGATAGTAATATCGCGAAGAGCGCTTCCTGGTTAAATTACAGTTAATTATTTATTCTGACACTGATAGTAATATCGCGGCTAGCGCTTCCTGGGTAAATTACCAGTAATACCATTATTATTTATTCTGACACTGATAGTAATATCGTTGCGAGCGCTTCCTGGGTAAATTACAGGTAATACCATTATTATTCATTCTGACACTGATAGTAATATCGCGGCTAGCGCTTCCTGGGTATATTACTAGTAATACCATTATTATTTATTCTGACACTGATAGTAATATCGTTGCGAGCGCTTCCTGGTTAAATTACTAGTAATACCATTATTATTTATCCTGACACTGATAGTAATATCGTTGCGAGCGCTTCCTGGGTAAATTACTAGTAATACCATTATTATTTATCCTGACACTAATAGTAATATCGTTGCGAACGCTTCCTGGGTAAATTACTAGTAATACCATTATTATTTATCCTGACACTAATATTAATATCGTTGCGAACGCTTCCTGGTTAAATTACTAGTAATACCATTATTATTTATCCTGACACTAATAGTAATATCGTTGCAAGCGCTTCCTGGGTAAATTACTAGTAATACCATTATTATTTATCCTGACACTAATAGTAATATCGTTGCGAACGCTTCCTGGGTAAATTACCAGTAATACCATTATTATTTATCCTGACACTAATAGTAATATTGTTGCGAACGCTTCCTGGATAAATGTAATACCATTATTATTTATCCTGACACTAATAGTAATATCGTTGCGAACGCTTCCTGGTTAAATTACTAGTAATACCATTATAATTTATCCTGACACTAATAGTAATATCGTTGCGAACGCTTCCTGGTTAAATTACTAGTAATACCCTTATCATTTATCCTGACACTAATAGTAATATCGTTGCGAACGCTTCCTGGTTAAATGTAATACCATTATTATTTATCCTGACACTAAAAGTAATATCGTTGCGAACGCTTCCTGGTTAAATTACTAGTAATACCATTATTATTTATCCTGACACTAATAGTAATATCGTTGCGAACGCTTCCAGGTTAAATTACTAGTAATACCATTATTATTTATCCTGACACTAATAGTAATATCGTTGCGAACGCTTCCTGGGTAAATTACCAGTAATACCATTATTATTTATCCTGACACTAATAGTAATATCGTTGCGAACGCTTCCTGGTTAAATTACTAGTAATACCATTATTATTTATCCTGACACTAATAGTAATATCGTTGCAAGCGCCTCCTGTGTAAATTACCAGTTATACCATTATTATTTATCCTGACACTAATAGTGATATCGTTGCGAGCGCTTCCTGGGTAAATTACTAGTAATACCATTATTATTTATCCTGACACTAATAGTAATATCGTTGCGAGCGCTTCCTGTGTAAATTACTGGTAATACCATTATTATTTATCCTGACACTAATAGTAATATCGTTGCGAACGCTTCCTGGGTAATTACCAGTAATACCATTATTATTTATCCTGACACTAATAGTTATATCGTTGCGAACGCTTCCTGGGAAAATTACCAGTAATACCATTATTATTTATCCTGACACTAATAGTAATATTGTTGCGAACGCTTCCTGGGTAAATTACCAGTAATACCATTATTATTTATCCTGACACTAATAGTAATATTGCTGCGAACGCTTCCTGGTTAAATGTAATACCATTATTATTTATCCTGACACTAATAGTAATATCGTTGCGAACGCTTCCTGGTTAAATTACTAGTAATACCATTATTATTTATCCTGACACTAAAAGTAATATCGTTGCGAACGCTTCCTGGTTAAATTACTAGTAATACCATTATTATTTATCCTGACACTAATAGTAATATCGTTGCGAACGCTTCCTGGTTAAATTACTAGTAATATCATTATTATTTATCCTGACACTAATAGTAATATCGTTGCGAACGCTTCCTGGTTAAATTACTAGTAATACCATTATTATTTATCCTGACACTAATAGTAATATCGTTGCGAACGCTTCCTGATTAAATTACTAGTAATACAATTATTATTTATCCTGACACTAATACTCATATCGTTGCGAACGCTTCCTGGTTAAATTACTAGTAATACCATTATTATTTATTCTGACACTGATAGTAATATCGTTGCGAACGCTTCCTGGTTAAATTACCAGTAATACCATTATTATTTATCCTGACACTAATAGTAATATCGTTGCGAACGCTTCCTGGTTAAATTACTAGTAATACCATTATTATTTATTCTGACACTGATAGTAATATCGTTGCGAACGCTTCCTGGTTAAATTACCAGTAATACCATTATTATTTATCCTGACACTAATACTCATATCGTTGCGAACGCTTCCTGGTTAAATTACTAGTAATACCATTATTATTTATTCTGACACTGATAGTAATATCGTTGCGAACGCTTCCTGGTTAAATTACCAGTAATACCATTATTATTTATCCTGACACTAATAGTAATATCGTTGCGAACGCTTCCTGGTTAAATTACTAGTAATACCATTATTATTTATCCTGACACTAATACTAATATCGTTGCGAGCGCTTCCTGGTTAAATTACTAGTAATACCATTATTATTTATCCTGACACTAATAGTAATATCGTTGCAAGCGCTTCCTGGGTAAATTACTAGTAATACCATTATTATTTATCCTGACACTAATAGTAATATCGTTGCGAACGCTTCCTGGTTAAATTACTAGTAATACCATTATTATTTATCCTGACACTAATAGTAATATCGTTGCGAGCGCTTCCTGGGTAAATTACCAGTAATACCATTATTATTTATCCTGACACTAATAGTAATATCGTTGCGAACGCTTCCTCGGTAAATTACTAGTAATACCATTATTATTTATCCTGACACCAATAGTAATATCGTTGCGAACGCTTCCTGGTTAAATTACCAGTAATACCATTATTATTTATCCTGACACTAATAGTTATATCGTTGCGAGCGCTTCCTGGGTAAATTACCAGTAATACCATTATTATTTATCCTGACACTAATAGTGATATCGTTGCGAACGCTTCCTGGTTAAATTACCAGTAATACCTCTATTATTTATCCTGACACTAATAGTAATATCGTTGCGAACGCTTCCTGGGTAAATTACCAGTAATACCATTATTATTTATCCTGACACTAATAGTAATATCGTTGCGAACGCTTCCTGGTTAAATTACTAGTAATACCATTATTATTTATCCTGACACTAATAGTAATATCGTTGCGAACGCTTCCTGGGTAAATTACTAGTAATACCATTATTATTTATCCTGACATTAATAGTAATATCGTTGCGAGCGCTTCCTGGGTAAATTACTAGTAATACCATTATTATTTATCCTGACACTAATAGTAATATCGTTGCGAGCGCTTCCTGGTTAAATTACTAGTAATACCATTATTATTTATCCTGACACTAATAGTAATATCGTTGCGAGCGCTTCCTGGTTAAATTACTAGTAATACCATTATTATTTATCCTGACACTAATAGTAATATCGTTG
>JASEVX010000004.1:112721312-112791836 GCA_031761405.1 Serripes groenlandicus | reverse complement strand
GAATCGAGGCTCGGTTTGGTCACTGTGTTAGTTAACACCTTTCACCCATTTCTAACTGTAGTATTCATAAAGATTTGTTGTTGTTGTTTTTTCTCACAGAAAATTGATTATTTGTTCAATGGTATATTCGCTTTGATTTCAATGATCTTCATTACGATAGAACACAGAAGGTGTATTCGTACAATAGGCATCCGGCTGTGATATAATGAACATTATTTCGTATGACAGGGCTAATTCCCATGTATATAGTATTTCCGTATGACGGGGCTATTTTGAACCAGGATATGAACTCATGTAACTATCGAAATTATACGTGCCCTCTGTGATGTAGGAGGCTACCAAGCACTATATACACGTAGTAATCCCACTCAATCAGCAGATCGGCGAGTGTCGAGTCTTGATGCTAGACATGTTATTAAAAGTCTTCCTTGAAACCAGCACCTGTGTTTGACTTTTATTATGCCACACGGCCAAAAATACATAACATTTGGATTTCAAACCCAATACTCATTCGACATTGTAATGCCCTTATCCTACATGAACGTTTTTAGAATGATTTATTGTCAAGATCCCAAGTTAATTATTTTACTGCCATTGAATATATTCTAGGGGATTTAGTTTTAGTAAGTCATCCTTCATAACGATAGATAGCATTGCTAAGGTGATTAGGCTTTTGTGTGTGTTCATATAAGCGAAATTTCAAAACACACTGGTTCATTTGAAATGTTCACCACAACGAATAAGCCCAAAACAATAGAATAATAACACATATAATGAATTGTTTGTTCTTTCTCTACCTCCAATGTTCGTCTTGGTTTTGTTAGCAATACATGTTAGTACAAAAGCCAGTGTACTGATTTTCATGGTTCAAAGATTTCGGCTAGACAATGTGTGTACACTCAAATATATCACTACCTATTAAATATGCTTTATCGTTTTATTCGACATTTGTGTGTGTATGGTGTTTTTTACGCCGCTTTCAACATGTTTCCAGTTATCTTTCGACTATCACTTGGTAATTAACCAGTACTACTGGTATGTTTATCCTGACACTAGTGAGTCACTCGTAATTCTTAACGCCAATGAGGAAAAGTCATTTCTACCATTGTATAAGTATTTGGTACGTAAGCCTTTGTAGACAAGTCTGATCTTTATAAATCTGAGTTAGATAAGCGCTTCGTATCGCTCGTGTATGAATGGTAGTAGAAGTAGTTCCGTGCCAATATATTTCTGCTTAGTTCGACAAGTTTTAAGGTGTCGATCTTATAGCATTGGCCACTCCTTAACTCAGCATTCCGACCATTGTCTGGTACTTCCAGCTGTAGTGGTAATGTCTCGAATTGTAGGGATATTATATATTTCAATCCGCCTTCTATGATATCTCATTTCTAATGTTTTGTTCCATAAACAAAAAAGTCTAGTACATATCAGTCGACATTCCTTCACAGTGAATACATAGAAGAACAAAGTTACAATGGAGTTGGTGCTTACACCAAAGCAGGCGAGCACGCGAAAACGAAAAGCTTTGGTGTATGTGACATCTATACCAGCTATATCAACAACTGAGAAAACAATCCAAACGAGGGAAAACATGAACACGAACACTCCAATATGAAGTATTACTCTTAACGCTTGGGCGTTGGTATTCAGTCGCGTTGATGGGTATCGTTGACGCAGTCTGTAAATGAGATCTTTGGATACCTTTAGAATATACAAGCTGATAAGCGCAACAGCCACATCACACAGTATAAACAGACCAAAAACGATAGTTTTAGGAAACTGTAAAAGATGTACGGTTCCTGTCTGGCAATCCTCATTGTTTTTAGCGCAGTGCACGATTGTATATATAATAATTACCACAAAGAACACTGCGATAGTCCCATAGATACCAATAACTACACGAATAACGTTAGATACTGACATTATATGGTGATACTTATTCGGAAATCTCACTGACAGTAAACGTTCAAATACAATTGCAAGCATGAACATACAATATAGTAACAGGACCGTGCTACAGATGAATCCCAGGATGATATTAAATGAAGACTGCAAATTATTATCATATTTTTGCAATACAGAAAACATTGTTGCTGTAATCAATATTAGGTGTAACATTAAGTCGCATGCAATAAGATTCTGTGTTAATATTCCGATTTGTTTGGACAACTGAATGCATTTGCCTAGCACAAAAAATGACATAATGTCTGTAAATATTATGACAACAGAAATGGAGACAAACGTTGAAGCGGCAACGATGTGACCTAATTCAGTGCGCTCGATGACCATTTTAAGTTATATCCCCTGTTGGGGAAAACTAGGGCATCAATTATAGGTAAGAGAGCCGTCGATTTAACACGGTAATATCCATTTTAGAGTATAGATAGCTGGATTTCATATCCACTGTAGATAAGAGAGTAATCGTTTTACATCCTGTATCAATTAGAGAACTGTCGTTGAACACAGTGACGTACACTAACATTAGAGACCTGTCATTGAACTGAGTGGCATCCACCATACATTTAAGAGTTGTCGTTGAACACAGTGGAATCCACTATACATTAGAGAGTTATCATTGAACACAGTGACAGCCACTATACATAAGAGAGCTGTCATTGAATGCAGTGGCATCTACTGTACATTTGGAGCTGTCATTGAACACAGTGGCAACCACTATACATAAGAGAGTTGTCGTTGAACACAGTGGAATCTAACATACATTAGAGAGTTATCATTGAACATAGTGACATCCACTATACATAAGAGAGCAGTCATTGAACACAGTGGCATCCACTATACATTATAGAGTTGTTGTTGAACACAGTGACATCCACTATACATAAAAGAGCTGCTGAACACAGTGGAATTAACTATACATTAGATATTTATTTTTGAACACAGTGGTATCCACTATACATAAGAGAGTTGCCGTTGAACACAGTGGCACCAACTATACATTAGAGAGATGTCATTGAACACAGTGGCATCCTCTATGTATACGAGTGTTATCGTTAAACACAGTGGCATCCACTACACATTAGAGAGCTGTCATTGAACACAGTTACCTCCACTATACACTGGAAAGTTGTTGTTGAGTACAGTGTCATCCAGTAAAGAACAGACTAATCAGCTGTTGGGATTCACATGTTATGAAACCATCGTAGGGTTAGGGTTTCACGACACTTGACTGTTTTTTATACACAGAACACTATTTACATATTCTCTAATTATAACATGATAACATGTTGGTTCTTCCTTGTATTTCAAAAATGTTCTAGTGTAGAAAGTCCTTAAATATGATGTTAACCATATACACGAGTGCATATGGACCCTATACCGCTTACCTGAAATATATACGTGGTAGAAAGTCAAGTAATTCACAGTATTTATAAATAAAAATGTGCTAAACTAGCATATACATAAGTTTCGACCATTTGATTGCCTATTAACTTGGTTTTAGGTAGAGGGTTTCCCAACGGAATTCATATGTTTGTTATGTTGTGTTGATCAAATCAAATTTTCGAAGATTGCAACATATATGCGGTATTAAATTTCCACCACCCTCGTGCAGCAGTGTATGAAATTCAGACAATAATTTTCATAGGAGATGTTAAGCGCTATTTTGGCCATTCATCTTTAGCGTTATCGTCGTCAATATGGTACTGTTATACCGTTGAACACGGAATTAATACCAAATAAATAAATTTATTTTATAGATACAAGTCATATGTTTCAAAATAAATAATGTTCAGAGATTATAATACACAAAGCAAGTACTCGCGCCGATTGTGTTAAAACAAATACTAAGGCAGAACCCGCTCTAGAAGAAGAGGTTCGATATTTTCCACGTCTTGCTTTGCTACATCAACAGACGTGCTGCATATAATTCTGTTATAGCAATTTGATTTCCGAAGCGGAAAAACGAGAACTATTCGTACACAAGTTGGATTTAACTCGCCGTCCGACGAATGCGGTTTGACGATCAAAACACAGAAACAGATCGATCGTAATAATTAACTGTGAGCACTTCCGGTCAGCGTGAGCTCTTGCTAATTACTGCATACTTTTTCGGGTTAAATTCGCTTACAGTTGATAGTCTTAGTTGTTCTCATTTTCAGAAGGAAATAATCTCACCACTGCTTGCTTGGTAACATCACGAATTGAGTTATCACTCACACCTGAATAACTGACATTCTTATTAAATATTCCTGAACATGCCTGTTTATAAACTAAAACCTCTTCTTATAATCATCTAAAGAAAACTACTCAATTATACCCCACCAAACCGTTAATATTAATCCGTAGTCCTAAAACTTCTAAATCAATGAACGCAAAGCCATGAAATCGGTCTTACCTTTATGAAGAGAAAGCAACGTCTAATAAACCTGCTGGAACAGGTTAAAACTCAATTTCCAATATATTTTAAGTTACAGACGTCAGCACACGTGATAAAACTCTTTATGCACTGCTCTAATCGTTACATATACAAAACTTTTTCATGCACTGCCGTAAATGTTGAATGTACAACATTTATTTAAGCATTGCTTTTCTCGTTGCATGTACACAGCTTATTTAAGCATTGCTTTACTTGCTGCATGTACACAACTTATTTAAGCACTGCTTTACTCATTATGTAAGCAGTGCTCTATGCATGGCATGTACATAACTACTTAAAGCAATGCTTTACGCTTTGCGTTTACAAAACTTATATAAACAGTGATTTACTTGTTGCATGTACAGTACTTAACTCAGCTGTAAATTAATATAATCACTGCTTTACTCGTTGCATGTACACATCTTATTTAAGCATTCCTTTACTCGTTGCATGAACACAACTTATTTAAGCACTGCTTTACTCGTTGTATGTACACCACTTATTTAAGCAGTTAGTTACTCGTTGCATGAACACAACTTATTTAAGCAGTGCTTTACTCGTTGTATGTACACCACTTATTTAAGCAGTTAGTTACTCGTTGCATGAACACAACTTATTTAAGCAGTGCTTTACTCGTTGTATGTACACCACTTATTTAAGCAGTTAGTTACTCGTTGCATGAACACAACTTATTTAAGCAGTGTTTTACTCTTTGCATGTACAACATTTATTTAAGCAGTTATTTACTCGTTGCATGAACACAACTTATTTAAGCACTGTTTTACTCTTTGCATGTACAACATTTATTTAAGCAGTTATTTACTCGTTGCATGAACACAACTTATTTAAGCACTGTTTTACTCTTTGCATGTACAACATTTATTTAAGCAGTTATTTACTCGTTGTATGTACAAAACCTATTTAAGCAGTGCTTTAGTTATTGCATGTAGAACACTTATTTAAGTTGTGCTTTACTCGTTGACTGTACGCAACGTATTTAGGGTTTGGTTTGCTTGTCAATGTACAACATTAGTTAAATTAGTGCTTGAATCGTTGCATGTAATACAGGGTCTTACAACTACATTTTCTGTAAAACTGATATTTTGAAAATATTTTTATTTTACTAAAAGCTCACCAATAACACCATACATTGTTAGGTAGTTTATCTAATAATATAAACGATCAATTTACAATTATTCTGTTTCTGTCATAACAAATAATGCACCAGTTTACTGCATTATTTACGTCCCACTTACAACCCATTCAATCATTCTCATAAATGCCCGTACGCGAACATTTGAGTCGCTTGTTGCAGTTTGTGGTATTATACAGCTCTTATCGGCAACGGAATCACAAATGTTATCAGTTACATTCGTAGAATTACGAATCTTTTATTTCATTTGATGCATGCACACCGAAAGTGAATCTGTTTCGGTTGTCTAGGCGGAACGGAAAGTGGCGAATTCTGAGACTGTGTATATGCTAATGCACACCTCAAACCTTACTATACACATATTGATTGTTGGTGCTTTACGCCGCTTTAAACAATTTGTCAGTTACACTCGCGGCGTTTCCTGGGTAAGTTACCAGTACTACTGGTTCATTTATCCTGACACCAGCCATTCAGTCATAATGCTAACCCCGCAACCCTGAGTGCCAAGGAGGGCTGTCATAACTACCATTTTGTAAAGTCTTTAATATGACACGTCAGTGGATCAAACCCGCGACCTCCCGCACCCGATGCGGACGCTTTACAACTACACCACTTAGGCGGTCTGTACACAGAAATATACACACACCACAAATTGCCAGGCTCATATCAATGTATGTACAATTTTGATGTTTTATTTTCAATATTGAAGACAAATGTTCTTTCCTGGAATGTTAAGGATACCTGTCCAAGTTGAATGAGGATTGTCAAGATAAATCGGATCGCTCCTATATCGGTAAATAGTCGTTTAGAAAAAAAAAAACAGAGCACATTGAAAGAACCTATAGTTAGGGATCACTACTATATCGGTAATTTAGAAAAAGAAACCAGAGCACATTGAAAGAACCTATAGTTAGGGATCACTACTATATCTGTAAATAGTCGTTTAGAAAAAAACAACAGTGCACATTGGCAGAACCTATAGTTAGGGATCACTCCTATATCGGTAAATAGTCGCTTAGGAAAAAACAGCAGTGCACATTGGCAGAACCTATAGTCAGGGATCGCTCCTATATCGGTAAATAGTCGTTTAGAAAAAAAAAACAGTGCACATTGAAAGAACCTATAGTTAGGGATCACTCCTATATCGGTAAAAAGTAGTTTAGAAAAAAACAACAGAGCACATTGGCAGAACCTATAGTCAGGGATCGCTCCTATATCGGTAAATAGTCGTTTAGAAAAAAACAACAGAGCACATTGGCAGAACCTATAGTTAGGGATCACTCCTATATCGGTAAATAGTCGTTTAGAAAAAAACAACAGAACACATTGAAAGAACCTACTATAGTTATTACAAGCGATTAAGGTTCTATGTTAAGGTTTAACAAGTACACTACTTCTTATTTCTATAAAGTTGATGATTGATTTGAGTTTAACAGAGTTGTCAACGGTATTTTAGTTACATCCCGGCGCCCAGTTCAGCAAAACCTTGTTTGTTGACTGGTTGACTCGATCCAGTTATTCATATATCATTTTTCCAAGGCAACGACATGAATGTTCAGTCCATTCGTGGAAGACGACTGACGCTTAACTTGTTCAGTGAATTGGGTATTTACACCATTGTTTTTCAGACAAATGCTTTTTGTTTTAAGTTTAAGTAACAGGGATTATTTTACCCCATCATTTCTTCAAAATTGCTTTTTTGTACGACTTGAAAACATCCTGGCAAAGAGAGACATAATGAGCAAATTCTCCTTTTCTCACAATATTTCAATGTTGTTTAACTAATGATTGTAATTATTGGCAAATCTATATATTTGGGGATCCCTCATTCATCCAGACACTTTCTTAGATTAGGTTTGCTTTAATCTGTATGCACAGTGTACATCTCGATCACATCAAGCCATAGATACTTATTATTCCATTCGGATATTGTTTGATTTAATGTAAAACATTCAAGCAACACAAATGTTAGCAATTGCTTAATTTACTTTTTATTGGCTTTTGATTTGCTACGTATCTTTAGCCCTGCGCTAGTTTAAATGACTTTCGTGATTCGTTGGACCATTTTAATGTGTTTCCAGGCTTTCTCACACCAGTACACCACGCAACATACTTTCCAAGAAACTGGCTTCTTTTCCACACAGACTGTTAACCCATTGGTGGGTAACGAATGACGCTGGTCAGAAGTGATGTTGGCCGAGCTGGGGTTCGAACTCACAACCTCTGGATTGACAGTCCGCGTCGCAGAATGAAGACACAAACGCTCTGCTCACTCCCGTGTATGCATTGCATTATAGATATGAGCCGTTCCACGAGAAAACCAACATTGTGGACTTTGCATAACATAGAAAAATAATATACCGCGCAATTTCTTCATTTGCCACAATATTGCCAAAAGTCCTTTGCTGCAGAGACGTCACAAAGGGTCTGTATGTGGGTAGGGTTGATATATCAGGTTTATTTTCCAGAATATTTCAGAATAGCATATAATAATCATTGTGGCAAAAGGAGATATTGCTCTTTATGTCTCCTTTTGCCACAATTGTTTTTCAAAAGTTGTCTGCAGCAAATGCATCTGCAAGTGGAATAAAATGCTATTCAAATTTCTCACACAAATCTACCTTGTCAGAAGGAATATTACTATTTCTGTTATAAGAGGGAACAAAGGGTTACAATTTATGAAGGATAATTTGTTCAGAGGGGTTGTAGTGATATACTTATCCTTAATTACACTTAAATATGATATTTACACATTCAGAGACTTGTAATTTTATTTGGTTACCTACACTTAGTGGAATTTATTTTACTTATTTAACTTTTACTTATGTTTGCATTCGTAATATAGTCTTGAATTGTTTGCACTATTTTGTTGGCGTACTGATATGATAGAAATTAAGTTCTCAGTCATTTACATCACGTGAAAATTTCACTTGTAATTATGGTAGCCTTGCTATGCAATTATACCAAACAAGTTTTGCAGTGATAAAAGTATTAATTGTATATCTATATTAGGTATTTTAAATGATTGCAATTTATACACGTATTTATCTTCAATTCACTTCCAACAACTTCGAATCATCAGAAGTAACAATATATTATAATAAAAGGTTGATAGTAAGTCAAGTGGCCACGGTGGCACTGAGGTGGCATCCGCAACACTTTATTTATATTGTGGCCACAATTCAGTAACTTGTGGCCTCAAGATAACAAATTGTCGCCACGATTTACTAAGTTGTGGCCACAATTTACGAAGTTGTGGCCGCAAGATAAAAAGTTGTGGCCTAAATTGTGGACACAACTTAGTTTAGCCAATCAAAACAGCCGTTTCATCTTTGCTGCTTTATGGTAATAACACAGTACTAAGTATAGTAAGTTTATGTTTATATGTATGAGTATACTAACTGGTGTGTGTATATGTACAAGTATTACAACTGGTGTATGTATACCAGTAAGTATACTCGTACAGATACACACACCAGTTAATATACTAGTACATACACACACACACAAGTTTGTTTACTCGTAAATATATACACACCCGTAAGAATATACTCGTGCAGGTACACACACACTACACCAGTTAGTATACTCGTTAATATACACATACCAGTTAGTATACTCGTACATATATACACACCAGTTAGTATACTCGTATAGGTACACAAACCAGTTAGTATACTCGTACATATACACATACCAGTTAGTATACTCGTATAGGTACACAAACCAGTTAGTATACTCGTACATATACACATACCAGTTAGTATACTCGTATAGGTACACAAACCAGTTAGTATACTCGTATAGGTACACAAACCAGTTACTATACTCGTACATATACACATACCAGTTAGTATACTCGTACATATACACATATACACATACCAGTTAGTATACTCGTATAGGTACACAAACCAGTTAGTATACTCGTATAGGTACACAAACCAGTTACTATACTCGTACATATACACATACCAGTAAGAATACTCGTACATAACTGGTATGTGTACGAAGTTTACACACACTTACACCAGTTAGTATACTTTTACAGTTAGACATACCAGTTAGTATACTCGTACATATACACATACCAGTTAGTATACTCGTATAGGTACACAAACCAGTTAGTATACACGTACATATACACATACCAGTAAGAATACTCGTACATAACTGGTATGTGTATAGGTACGAGTATACTTACTGGTATGTGTATATGTATGAAGTTTACACACACTTAAACCAGTTAGTATCCTTTTACAGTTAGACATACCAGTTAGTATACTCGTACATATACACATACCAGTTAGTATACTCGTATAGGTACACAAACCAGTTACTATACTCGTACATATACACATACCAGTAAGAATACTCGTACATAACTGGTATGTGTATAGGTACGAGTATACTTACTGGTATGTGTATATGTATGAAGTTTACACACACTTAAACCAGTTAGTATCCTTTTACAGTTAGACATACCAGTTACTATACTCGTACATATACACATACCAGTTAGTATGCTCGTATAGGTACACAAACCAGTTAGTATACTCGTTCATATTCAGACACCATTTGTTTACTCGTACGTATACATACACCAGTTGTTATAATTGTACATATACACACACCAGTTAGTATACTCATACATATAAACATACACTTACTATACTTAGTACTGTGTTATTACAATAACACAAAGATGAAACGGCTGTTTTGATTGGCTAAACTAAGTTGTGGCCACAATATAAATAAAGTGTTGCGGATGTCACCTTAGTGCCACCGTAAGTGGCCTTTCATTTCTTATACAATATTATCAGCCAAATTTAGATATGTTTAAATAAATAATGTTAAGCGCAATAACGATTTACTTTTTCAGCGACGAATTGTTTAAAGTGAACTCTTCCATGTTCACAATTGGGCGTCTCCATTTCTCATGTAATAACAGTTTTGGTCTATTTTGATAACTGGAAGGCAAACAATGCTGATTTCGGGTGATACAGCTCCTTATAAGATTGTAAATGACGCATTTGACGCAAAAGCAGCAAACGACTTTTGAAAACATTGTGGCCAAAGGTGAAATTGCTCATGATGAGCAATTTCTCCTTTGGCCACCATGTTTTCAAAGACGTCTGCTGCAGATTTGTTGTATGTATGATTAAAAGTTCTACATGATGTGTGTATCCATTGTGCTATCCGCCTGTAACAAAATAACCTCCGATTGTTGAAATAAGCATGTCATATCTTCTACGCCATACTAATATAAAAGCCATAAATAGATTGGACTCTTACAAGTTAACCCGGTTAACCACCGGTGCGTTTGGTGAAATATTAACGCTAGCTTACTATAGCCAATCAACCAATCAAATTACAGCTGGTACAAACCGTAGATAATCTTTACCTACCAAACTGCTTAACTGAACGTTAGGCTGTTCTTAGCCGGAAAACGGGAGTAGTCGTTCTTTAGTAAAAGTTTTTTAAATCATCATAACCTATTTATATTTTATAAAGAAGTCCAATATTTGTAAAACGTATTGATAGATTGATTGGAGTTCAACGATGTTATACATATTTGTTTCAATAATATCACGGTATTCAGTTCAAATACCTATTTGTTTCCTGTGTTAAACTCACACCAGTACTCAACGCAACATACTTTCCAAGCCACATTGACTGTTAGACCATTGGTGGAAGGCGAGTGACGCTTTTCGTATTGACTTCTGTCATACGTCGGAAAGAGTGTTTGCCGAGCAGGGTTTAAACTCATGAACGATGGTTTGACAGCTCGCGTCGTTATCGGGGCTCGGCTGTAAACAACAACTTATCCTGGTCGCAGTTAAACGGGAAAACACTAAAGTTGATATCGCTAATTGCGTCTGTACGGAGTAATCGCGTTGACCGAGATGTCATTCAAATGAAGAACTTCAATACAATATTAGTCCATATAAATGCAATAACCCTTTAACGGAATCAACGATTGGATTTTTGATCAAGTTGAAAAAGATTGCGACAAATATAATCCTCTGCACGAACAGTTCTCCTCTTACCTAAATGTTTTTTTTTAAAAAATGTTGCCGATGAATCAAATTGCGATTGCGTATGGACTAACAATTTAATCATTGTTAGAGGATGTATTGGTCGGTTTGCAAGACTTCCTGCGAAACGAGAAAATATATTGAATGATAACTTGATGAAAACTGGGAGTGGTTGCATTTAGATGGATTGAATCTTCACAAGATTTATAGTATGATTAGTTTGTATTTGATATTGGTAAATAGTTGGTACAACGAGTTTGTTGCCTGCGCTTGCGAGTATGATTTACGCCAAAACAACAACAAGTAAAGTACAATCTATTTGTGTAATGATATTGTTTTAGTATGTTTTGAAACTGCCTTTATAAAAAGTTGTCACTATTTTTTTTTTCCAAATCTTGGCAATGATTATGACAATTTAAGATTGTACATGCGACAAACATTGTCCGACAGCAGACATTTGAAATAATCATGAGAAAGGGAGCAAAAACTTATAATGGTCATTATAGTCTTTTCCAACATTTTCTTTTGATTTTAAAGTACATCTTCCTTTACAGTAGTATTTCGAGGGCTTGTCGTGAAAAGTTTGTAACTTAAAACCTATGTAGAAGACCCTGGTTTAGGGGCAATTTTGACCCCTTTGTAAACAATGCAAATTTAGGTGCCATTGATCGGAAAATGTTTTAACGCTTATCAAGATTTCATGGCAGGTGATTAACATTGGTAAAAAAATATCAATTATATTTACAACCGTTTCTCGGCAAGCCCCCCATTTGTTCAGACCGCTCTACCACATTGAATAAGAGCTGAATCGTCATTATAATTTACACCAGCAGTTACACAACGGTAAAGCACAAGCTAATTTGACAACGACTGCTCATAACTAAGGTTGGCTCGTCACAGCAAAGGACAGACGTATCATTTAGCTAGGAATATTCTTTTACAGAACAAACTCTGATCAGACAGTTCATTCCAATACCAGAAATTTGATATCATTGACCCGATGCCACAGTTTCATACATTTAGTCATGTATCAACAATGTCAGGAAGCCTAATGCAAACTTTACATATCGTCCAAATTGTACACAGTCCAAGTGAAGACAGTGTCACCTTCAAATAAAAACAAACGACCAACTTCCACATACCTTTTGACACTCATAATTAAAGCTATCTACATCTAAATCATTGATGACGTGTTTCACGCTATGTTTGAGTATAATAGTTGTGAGAAGCTTAGAACAAATAATTAAAAAAGCAATGTATTACACGCCGAACTTTTGAATTGATTGACTGATTGATTGGGGTTTAACGCCGTTATCAGCAATTTCTCAGTCATATCACGGCGGCCAATTCACCTACTCATGTGTTTTTAACTTTTCTCACACCAGTAATCCACACAACATACTTTCCAAGCAACTGGCCGCTTTTCCACAGTCTGTTGTCCCATTAGTGAAAGACGATTGACCCTGGTCACCAGTGACTTTTGTAAAACGTCAGAAAGAATGTTGGCACAGTCCGAACTGTTTAACTTAGTTTTATTAGATTGTTTGATATTCGAGCTGAAAAAAATATTGTTTGAGTGAATTCATAATTTGTTATGATCTATACTATGCACAACAAATTCTAAAAAATGTCCGAAAATAGCTTTTTGCCACATTTGACCTAGAAGTAGAAATCTAGTATATTCTTGGAAGAAGTTATTTAACTGTTTAACTAGTGACGCAAGTCGTCTACTACGTAAACAATATAGATGTGAAACGATATATCTTAACATCGGCAAGTGAAACGATATAGTTTGAAATGCGGAAGTGAAACGATATATCTTGAAATCCGGAAGTGAAACGAAATATCTTGAAATCTGGAAGTGAAACGAAATATCTTGAAATCTGGAAGTGGAAGTTCAGCATAGTATTGAAACTATCCAGGAAAAATGCGCCAAAGGTCGACTTTATCTATAACAGGTAGATATTTAACGTACTATATACCTGAGACTCTTTGCTTAACCCTTTCCTACCTGCTGACGCATTTGGACGCACAATCAGCAGATTACTTTTTAAAACATTGTGGCCAAATGTGAAATTGGTCATGATGAGCAATTTCTCCTTTGGTCACAATGTTTTCAACTTTTGTGGGAAAGGGTTAATTATGTTATATTATTGCATCTGTTTGGGATTTCATTTGGCTGGATTGTCCGAACTCGCGAGGTCAGAGCACCGCCGAAAGAACGAGTCCCAACACAATTGTATCCCATATTCATGCAATAACCCTTTTTATTAAATATTTTGATATTGTCTAGTTAAAAATTGCCGTTTTCATGTTATTTGAAACACTACGCGCAATTATTTCCTTTCCGACGGTTGTTAAGGTCTCGGAAAATATAAGTATACGGCGCTATTTTATTCATCATATTTTATTTCGACTTGAAATTATATCGTCGGCAAAATGATACCATAAAATATATAACGATTCTTGTTACATTGGCTTACATTCAGCAAAGTTTGCATCTTCCTGTGTTGGTATTTCGAATGGATATTCGTGCTATCTGTTCAATTTAGATGCCCCTTTACCACACCGTATATATGCTCAGTATAGTGATCCTACATCTTTTTCCCGTTGAAAAACTTAAATGACAAAAATAATCAGTAGACCTACCTGTAAAATTAGTCCTGCAGTTATTCAATCTCTCTTGATTTTGTTGGTAATGTGTAATTGAGATAAAATTATATTGATCGTCAACGACAATCAGATGCGACTAGGCCTGAGGCTGTTAGCGTATACATATACATATATACATATATATATCTTTAAGTGAATCTACAAATAGGGATGTTGATCAATATTTCACACAATTACGTCAGAAATTACGTCAGAAAATACGGATTTTATATCAATATAAATATACTGATCTTTTGTTCGTATGTCTATAGAGTACTATACATATCAAACGATGTAAACAGTAAAGGCTGGATGGGAGCGGTTTTTACCCTTACCGTTTGGAGATAGTTCCGTCCTTAGCAGCACGTGAAACGAATTTAAGTGCAGTGTCACTGCGGGCAATATCAAAGCATGCAATATTGCCAGATACTGTATCCATTTTTCATATGGTAAATATTAGAAGCAATATTAAAGTATACACTAATATTGCATATTGTATTCTGTGGCCGGTGGCCTAGATTACTTTGTTTCCACGTTAAATTGAAATAAACCCTCATAAGAACACGGCTGGTTTTCTTTGATGAAATCCTTCAATTTAAAGCCATCACGCGATGATGATATTTCTTTTATTGGTTGACCTCCCGTCGACTCTTCAAAAATAATAAACTGGTATCTGTGGGGGCCGGTATCCTTTGGCGGTGATGGACCCATGTACTCTAAATAAAAAAGAAGATCGTAATCAGTAAACACTTCTTTTTCAGTAACAATTACATATACGTATATCCGTGCAAATATATATATATATAAAGGGCTATTACAAAGGCTGCCAAACTGTTTTACTTATACAAATACGAGTTTCCTCGTTATCTGAATGGTAAAGACAATCAACTAAAAAGACATAGAGAATGTGTATGTTCAAAATAAACAAATAAACGTTACTACGGAAACCAAGAACTTTGGTACCAGTGTTGATTCAGATCATTTTGCACATCATCGCAGTCTGACCTGGACCTGCACTTGTCGGTAACATGTCAAACAGGCTTTCAAAGAAACCTCTGATTTGTTATGTTCGTTTGAATAAGATAAGCCTCGATTAGGGATTTACTAAAGCGCCACTAGTATTTAAACAACTATTAGCACTTACCCTGCATATCGCTGTTATAATAATTGCATGCTATTTCATTAACCCTTTACCAAGTACTAAAAATCTGCAGCCAAACGACTTGGATAACGTGTTAAAAAATAAAATCAACTTGAAAGTTATGAATACTTCTTTTGTTGATATGTATTGATATGTATTGCAGTAAATCAAACCAAGAGGGGCCCGAAGAAGGGTGAAATGGATGACAAAGTCCATCCAGCATCCATTTTTAGAACAGTAATGTCTGCTACATATGAGTCAAAACACGCATACAAGTGAAGTGGGAAAGGGTTACAAGAGAACAGTCTTCTGTTTCGCAAACTTTGTTTTCACTTCTGCCATCATCACCTCATCATCTTGAACAAGTGTACCCAGTAACTTGGGAATCCTATGAAGCATGCTTTCACATTTTGACATTTGACCTATAAGTGTGACCATGACATTTAAGGTCAAGGCATTGGTCTTGTGCGCGACACTTCACCTCATCATGGCGAACATGTGTACCCAGTAATCCTATGATGCATGGTTGAGATGTGGGCCGGACAAGGTACAGTACTATCAAACAATACTCATTTTGATCTTTGATCTCTAAGTATGACCTTGACATTTGACACACCGCCTCATCATAGTGAACGATTATGCCAAGTTTCTTGGAAGTCCTATGATGCATGGTTAGATGCAGCCCGGACAAGATACAATCCTATCAAACAGTGCTCATTTAGATATTTGACCTCTAAGTGTGACCTTGACATAGGTACAGGCATGGATCTTGTGCGCGACATAACACCTCATCCTAAGGAACGTTTGTGCAAAGTTTCTTGAAAATCATATGATGAATCGTTAAGACAGACGGCCGCACTGACTCACGGACGCAAACACGCACTTACACCGAATCGCCACTGTGGTAGCTACGTTAACCTCATCACATAAACCTGCACATAGGCTGTAAATTCACTTTCACATATACAATGCATTCAGCTAGAGACACACTAGCATTTCAAGTCAAAACTATGTTTTCTTACGAACTATCTGGATGTATATCATTTCAGTCGCGGAGATATTTAGTAATGAGGTACCAACAATACACTTTCTGATTCATTGCTGTGTATGAACATAAACTATACATATATGTCAGTATATTTGAGCTATACACTAACTGTCGGTCGTTAAATTTCAAAACATTGTACTCGTAACGGTCGGTCAAAGAGGGTCGCCATCGGACAAAGTTCAATTCCTAGCCAAGATTGGTTTATTGTCTTCTGTTGTCCTGATATCTATAACTAGACTATAAGTTAACCATTTCCCACATATAGACGCTTTCTGACGCCTTTACATCAGACAGCCAATACTAATACGTATTAGAAGTCCCAGCAGCAGGCGACCTTTGAAAGCAATGTAACAAAAGAAAAGATTGCTCAAAACGAGCAATTTCTCCTTTTGACACATTGTTTTCAACTTTTTTTTCAATAGTTATAACTTTATTTATTGGTATTTTCCATGTTTTAGCCTAGATATTTTCAAAGTCGTCTGCTGCAGATTTGTTGTTCATATGTGGGAAAGGGTTAACATTGGTTATATCACACGTCATTATTGAAACGACGATATAACTAGAATTTCTTTGAGGGGGTACAATCGTTGTCTGAAGATATTTTATAACGCCCAAAGGTTAGCATTCTTGAATTGTTCCAATTACAATTGAGCCGCGTCAAACGAAAACCGACCTTCGGAGTGTTTACAATTATTGACGATTACGGTCCTATTACATTCGTGTATAGTCTCGGTTATTGGACACGACATTGTGTTAGAAACTCATTGGGTCCTTGTCTTATGCAATAGCGATGATCTTGATCAGATTTCGCGGAGTCACAGGTTGATTTTGATCGTCGCTGCTCGCAAAGTCCTGAAGGTCAATTTTCGTATGACGTTGCTTGAATTACCTTTAAGAACCTTTCCTTTTGAAGTTCTTCCATCCAATAAGTCTACTCCCTAGTAAGACAAAAAGTGAATAATCATTGTATAGAGTAAACCTGTCTGCGCGTCTGCGCACTGCTATTCCGCTTAATATTATCATCTTGCAGGAGAACCGACCAAACGGCTTTGACGACCAGTGTAGATTTAGACGAGTATGTGTATTTAGCACGGTCGTAATCTCCACTGTTTGCTAAAATGTCAGATCTTTGATTTGTTTTGGCTAATGACTAAAGACAAATTAGCATTTATCCGCAACCTATGGGCTACACAATTATATCAATAAGATTCATCAACCTGATGAGAAAACTTATTAGAGATACGCGAATATATGAACACATAACTCACTTTTGTGTACTGATATTTGGTATAGCGCTGTAAATGGGTAAGTGCCTATGCTAATCTAAATGAGATAAATATATTTAGCAAGCATTATTAGAAAATGAGAACTATGTCATTTCCCATTTAACACAATGTGTTCAAACGTAGTCTGGATTACATACATCCGCACGTGGGAAAGAGTTTGGGTACATTGCGATTCATGACCGACAGATAAATCATAAAGATAATATTTTGACAGCTTGCTTTGTTCATAATATATGCTACAAACACAACAATGTTGTGCTTTAAATAACTTCTCTTTTTTTAGAAAAGGAGGTGTATTTATGCAATGGACGTCATTTACTTTTTGCTCCAAATTGCGAAATTGATTGAGAGTCACAACATAACAAATATGTTTGTGGTAACTATATATATATATGTATATATATATATATGTATATGTGTGTAGGATAATTGTTAATGGTCTGATTTACAGTAACAAATCATACCGTCATGTTGGAAACAGCCCAATGTAGATAAAACTTCATCGAATTAGCGTCTGACGAGGGTGCATCGGGATCAACCATTACTAGTGAATATATCTTGTCCTGTAATAATAATAATGATAATAATTATTATAAAGATGATAATAAAAATCATAACAATAATGATAATGATGATGATAAAAATACTTTTTACTTATCTATATATTAGTATTTATTCCTCATGTTGGAGATTGATAAATAAACACAAGTCTAAGTTGAATTACAAAAAGTATGAAAATGAAACGTCGTTATTCAGTACATGTACACATATGATATTACGGAGATATACACTGTTACATATAGAGATTGACTGCATTGTCTTTATGAACATGTGCTTTATGGCCTTGGGGCATCTTAGTTCAGTATTCGCATATTCGAATATATGTGAATTCTCGATATCTAACTTAGAACCTAAGACTAGAGCTTAATTCGTTTGCGATCCAGTATATGCTTAGTATAAACGACGTTTTTTAGTCAAAGGGAAGTAATTCGGAAATTTCAAATGAATATATAAGACCGAAGTTGTCTCCCTTTGGACAATAATGATTTTGTTGAAAGTTGAAAGTTTTTTTTATATAAAGGTGATAAAGTTAAATAACCCTTGTCTGATTTATAATCAAAATAGTGTTTGCTTTTAGCTATAGTGACACATTAAGAGCCATTTTCAGAACATCCTGTATTTTCTGAAATAGAAAGTAAAATTCAGTGCGGGATAAAGGTGATCTTATATTTGACCTAACAAATCGAAAAATGGTCCGTCAACCTGGATATTTTGGTAATTCTAATCACAGATGCCAGTCTTTTGGCTAAGTTCATGACGAACTCAAGGAGGGTAGGGTCAGGGGGCACGTGTATCGATGGCGCATACGCAGACACTTGGTTCTGGTGAACGCACATCTCCACTCTGGAGTTGAAATTCAATATGGAAGCCTCCGTGTTGTATCCACTTATTTCATTATCGACACCAGAAAGCTCGTTTTCTTGTTGTCTAAATTACGGATCGCAATTATTTGCAAGTCCCAATTAAACAAATCCTTATTTTAGGATTATTTACTACGGTGTACCATTAGGGCCATCGTGCTATCGCGCTGTCAACAAGCACACGCGATGCCACGATAGCACGATGACACGATGGTGATGACACGATGACACGATGACACGATGGTGATGGTACGATGACACGATGGTGATGACACGATAGCACGATGACGATGACGCGATGACACGATGACACGATGGTGATGGAGCGATGCTACGATGGCACGATGACGATGACGCGATATTACATCGCGTCATCGTCATCGTGCCATCGTGCCATCACCATCGTGTCATCGTACCATCACCATCGTGTCATCGTGCTATCGTGCTATCGCGCTGTCAACAAACACAAGCGATGCCACGATAGCACGATGACACGATGGTGATGACACGATGACACGATGACACGATGGTGATAGTACGATGACACGATGGTGATGACACGATAGCACGATGACGATGACGCGATGACACGATGACACGATGGTGATGGAGCGATGCTACGATGGCACGATGACGATGACGCGATATTACATCGCGTCATCGTCATCGTGCCATCGTGCCATCACCATCGTGTCATCGTACCATCATCATCGTGTCATCGTGTCATCGTGTCATCACCATCGTGTCATCGTGCTATCGTGGCATCGCGTATGCGCGAAAGCACGATGGCCCTAACGGAACACCGTAATTTACACACCAGCATCAAGAATTACCACACTCCGCCATTTTGGAACACTTCTAACTCTCGCTCGAAGCAGGGTTGCAAATAGTCGGGGTCAGAAGTTCATATGACGTCACTAGGGTTAAAACTCTTGCCGTTCATGAGGAACCCGTATAACTCTAGTCGAAACTTGGGTTCGTCGTGAACTCAGCCTGTGATTCTAATACTAAGCTTTATTTTTATACAGATTTCTGTTTTGTTTGGAACCAACCATAACCCATAATGCTACAATGGTCTTCTATGGAAAATTAATTACTTCCCTTTGACCTGTTTGCGAAGTCAAACATGGACATTCACATAGAACGTGTTTTAAACTATCAGTTGTAAAACGCTGAGCAAAGTTTACAATACCGTTGGTCTTCATCCGGAATGGTTACCCATATTTTGGCAATTGTTTTGCTGATAATATTTGGCTTTACATTTGTAATCACATTACATTAATAATAATAATAATACAAACAATAATAAGAAGAAAAGTAACAAGGAACAATCCTAGAAAATAATTTGGATATCGGTCGGATACTTTTGGAGAGGATTTTTTTTAAGTTTTCACTATAACCATATAACGCAAAACAGCCCCGCCCACTGGTGGCCGAGTTTTTCGATTATACAACATGGCTTGAATGAATCTGATTGAGAGTCACCCATGGAACATTTCTACAAAATTGTATATATATATATATACATGTCTGGAAATAAGCCAGATACTTTTGGAGAAAAAGATTTTTAATTTTTACTATAGCCATATAAGTCAAAACTGCCCCGTCCCCTGGCGGCCATGTTTTGCGACCAATCGACAGCGCTTGAAGGAATCTGACAAAGTTACAACATAATTCTGCATGGATTCAACAGATTTGAAGGAATTTAGGAGAGGACATTACGAGGATGCTACCTGTGACGTTTCATCCCAATTAAATATCTGGTTACAGAGGAGAAGATGTTGACGCACACACTCACGCATGTACGCACGCACGCACGCACGCACGCACGCACGCACGCACGCATGCACGCACGCACGCACGCACGCATGCACGCACGCACGCACGCACGCACGCACGGCGGACAATTCTCCATGACATAAGCTCGACTGACTTTCAACCAGTGGTGCTCTTATAGTAATAATAATAATGATTTTGATAATAATCCCTTGTGTGTTGGATAGGGTTAACATTATATACTAAAGGAGGCCAATGTACGATAATCCAACAGAAAGGCAGCAAAGTGTGGTAATTGAGTTTTGAGTGAATAGCAAAACGGCATTTTCGCATACAAGCGAATACCTAATCCCCATTGATATGCAGTAAACCGTATCAAGCTCTTCCCTGACTAGCCATATAATCAGGCCAATATGTATAGGCAATATTATGGTGTAGTAGCGATATCGGGTTTGATATTGTACTACGAGGGGCGTGGACAACTGATATCTGGCGAAAACGAATGTCGAGAGAGATGTCAAATTGACCACGCCCTGACTAAAATAAGTTTCCTTTTATTACACATATTTTATATCTTTTAAGACAGAATAAAGAAAAAATATACAAAATTCTATATTTTAAATAACGAAATAACTAAATTTACACTTACAATAAAATATATGATTGGCGTGTGAACCACGCGCTACTACCTCATCTTGAATGACGACGGTGAGTTTATATTTCAATGGCGTCACATCATATTTCAGCTAGGTACCAATACCATATAATTATGGTACTGTATTTTACCTAGTCAAAAACGGAATTTAATGTGATTTATAATAAAAATGAATATTGTGACAGAAACACCCCCGAAAACAACACTTGTCTGTAACATTTCATAATGAGAGATTTATATAGTATTGCACAGTATTGCATTATTGAATATTAATCATGAATACAAACTGAATGAAAGGATTTTTATCGAAATTTACACATCTATATAAACGGAGAACGACTGAAATGGGTCCAAGGAAATCGCTGATCATGTATTGTTTCTTTTTATATTAGAATAACTTATCCCGTAATAAGCATCGTCAAAAGATCTCAACCTTAGAACTTATTACTAAAAAATAAATAAAGCATTTTAACAATTGGATACCTTTTCAACAGACGTCGCGAATAAATACGTTGGCTGGTCGTGCGTGTCTTCCTTTGACATAGCGTTGCCACATTCGATTTCATTCTCGCCATAATGTATCTTCAAAAGGTTCAATTGTGTGCATGGATCTTTCAAGGCCTGTTTTAGATCTTGTGTGTACTTCGGTTTACCACAGATAGAATCATCCCCGACAGCAGTACCAATTACACACAGGGATGCTATGGCTACACATTCCATAAATAGAATGGTGAACATTCTGGCCGTATACGTCATTGTGTACAGAATAATACGAGCTGATGTAAGTACGATTCTGAAGAATAATATAGAGACAGCATTCAGTAATAGGCAAAGTAAGATTTTGTGTAATTCGATCATTGTTTCTATCCGAATTGATAGCCAAAGATTTTCCACAAAATGTCAATACAAAATTTCACCTACACATGTTTACGTTTGTTATTTTGAAAAGTAGCAAAACAAAAAATACGAGGAGTGTTCAAATAGTTCTCGAAAAAGGGCTCTTATTTCTTTATTATATCAGATATCATGCAGGAACTTTTTATAAATATTGTTTGATTTATTTCCAATTTGATCACACATTTCATGTTCATTACTCACGTGCATATATAGTCATCGTAACTACCATAACGTCTCTTAATTAACAAATACCGGCCCAACACATTTTGACGTGGACGTCAACGTATCCGTAAATTATAACTGCTCTTTGAAATTCCTACAGTGCTGTTCAAAATACTCACATTCTAAAAACAGTTACTAGACGATTCTGTCTATATGTTAGATAAAGACACGTGGACTGTTGAGTTAAACCTTTTATCACGCAGATCTCTGACGGTTTGACATGTGATGACGTTATAGGTATCGTACACGAACGCTACGCTTCCCAATGTTATCTCTTCCCTCTCGAACCGTTAATACCACTTGTAGACTGATGATTTCTTCACTGGAGTTTCAAAATAGGCATTTTTCAACATTTCCAAGTGTTTTGTTTTAGAAATTGTATTCAGAAAACAGATTATGATGACCGATAACTATTCTTCAATCATTTTAACACCAGTTATCAGAAAACATACCGGACGTTTATGTTTCTGACGTCAGAAATCAAAATGACGTCATCAGCATCATGTTAGAAGATGGCGGGAATATCTGTCGTTTGGTTGATTTGCCAATAATGAGCGTAATGTTTCGAAAACATATACGTTTAGAAATACTGAAAATTGGGCCGGGATATTGTCGGAGCACTTTTCCGCGAACTGTTTGAACACCCCTCGTACACACAAACATTTTGCTCTGAAAGCGTACTCGTCAGATGTTCATCTATAGCCAATTTCTTTTTTCAAATTACATCAAATTAGAAAAAAAGTTTGATGAGAGAAATATTCAGAAATGGCAAAGCAATAGCTTAAGTTATGTTTTTGTGACAAAATCTAAGTACAAAAAGAGGCATAACTGTATACATATGGTTGACAGAGTTATGTGACTTGCTATAGTTGTCTATATTGTCATTAGAAACAAGTATGCCAAGTTTAAAGTAAATATGTTTGATGGTATAGAGGATATTAGTATTTGTAAACAAAATAACCAGCGCACACGCAGACGCCGAAGCGAGTACGATGGCCTGCTTATTCATCGAATAGTCGAGCTAAACTCGGATTCTTTTAGAGGGTGATTACACAGGTTTCGAAACAATGCCATATATGACGTTGATTGCAACAGAGAAAACAAGTTGACGTTTAAATACCATCAATGTTCATCGCGTAAACTCTATTTCGCGAAGTGTTAAATCATTTTAATGCATCAATATCGACATTAATTGTATTAACACACATGTATACATGTTCAAATTATAAATCTAAGACATCATTAACACTCTATTCTATATACAGCTATCTCCCGAAAGGTAACATGCATCTTACCATGTATTTTCATAAGTCAAAAGACAATCGTTTGTTACGATGTAAGAACGAGATATGAGCCGTCCCGCGAATAAACCAACAGTGTGGACTGCGTAAAGTATCGACCGAGATCAGCCTAAGCTGATGATCAAATACAATGACTCAAGCGATATGGCTGATTATAGCACTTGTCCAATATATTATGCCCATACACATTCTGACTAAATTTGGTGATAAAGGCTTCTAAAGTTATTGGGCTGACAAGATAAATTTTAGGTAATTTCTATAATGATCGGGCAATAACTCAAAAGTGACTATAACGATATGGCTAGTTATCGAACTTGTCCAAGATATTATGCCAATTAACATTTTGACAAAATTTGGTGATGATTGGACAAAGGCTTCTTAAATTATTGGGCTGACAAGACAAATTTAAGGTAACTTCTGTAATTAAAGGGGGATAACTCTCGATTAACTAGTTATCGAACTTGTCCAAGATATTATGCCAATACACTATCTGACCAATGTTGGTGTTGATTGGACAAAGGCTTCTAAATTTATATGGCTGACAAGACCAATTTTAGGTAACTTCTATAATTAAAGGGCGATAATTCTCGATTGACTAGAGTGATATGGCTAGTTATCAAACTTCTCTAAGATATTATGCCAATACACATTCTGACCAAATCTAGTGATGATGGGACAAAAGCTTCTAAAGTTATTTAGCTGACAAGACCAATTTTAGGTAACTTCTATAATTAAAGGGCGATAACTTTTGATTGACTAAACCGATATGGTTAGTTATCAAACTTGTTCAAGATATTATGCCAATGATGGGACAAAGGCTTCTCAAGTTATTTAGCTGACAACATACTGGACGCCTATCGCCCGCTTCTAAGTATAAAAAGGGCCATAATCTGAATTATATGCAGGATATAGTTTTCTTACTTAGTTATATACATAGGTGTGATCTTTGGGAAGCATTGTAGAAAGATTTAATGTCATACATGAAGTAGTAACTGAGCGATGGTGAATTATATGTACTTGCATGTAAAACCATAACCAATGTTTGATGCAGATGCCCACGCCGACGCCAGGGTGAGTAACTCTCATATTCTCCGAATAGTCAGGCTGAAAATAATGTTGGTTTAGCTTGAACACGGTCCAAATCATTTTTAGCTCGACTATTCGAAGAATATGAGAGCTATACTACTCACCCTGGCGTCGGCGTCGGCGTCGGCGTCGTCGTCGGCGTCGGCGTCCACGTCACACTTTGGTTAAGGTTTTTGCATGCAAGTTCTAAAATACTACATGTATTGCATTGAAACTTTCTACAACCCTACCAAACTATCACACCAATGTAGATTATCAAGTTAGATAACTCTGTCCTGCATTTTATGCAAGTTATGGCCCTTTTTTACTTAGAAATTCTGGTTAAAGTTTTGCGTGCAACTAAAGTAAGAGTCCATATCTCAGTATTTACTTGATGCATTGCATTGAAACTGTCTACAACCCTACCCAACTATCCCACCTGTGTAGATTATCAAGTAAGATAACTCTATCCTGCACTTTATGCAAGTTATGGCCCTTTTTTTACTTAGAAATTCTGGTTAAAGTTTTGCGTGCAACTAAATTAAGAGTCCATATCTCAGTATTTACTTGATGCATTGCATTGAAACTTTTTACAACTCTACCCAACTATCACACCTATGTAGATTATCAAGTAAGATAACTCTATCCTGCACTTTATGCAAGTTATGGCCCTTTATTTACTTAGAAATTCTGGTTAAAGTTTTGCGTGCAACTGAATTAAGAGTCCATATCTCAGTATATACTTGATGCATTGCATTGAACCTTTATACAACAACCCTACCCAACTATCACACCTATGTAGATTATCAAGTTAGATAACTGTATCCTGCATTTTATGCAAGTTATGGCCCTTTTTTTACTTAGAAATTCTGGTTAAAGTTTTGCGTGCAACTAAATTAAGAGTCCATATCTCAGTATTTACTTGATGCATTGCATTGAAACTTTCTACAACCCTACCCAACTATTACACCTGTGTAGATTATCAAGTATGATAACTCTATTCTGCATTTTATACAAATTATGGTCCTTTTTTTTCTTAGAAATTCTGGTTAAAGTTTTGCGTGCAACTAAATTAAGAGTCCACGTCTCAGTAAATACTTGATGCATTGCATTGAAACTTTCTACAACCCTACCCAACTATCACACTTATGTAGATTATCAAGTATGATAACTCTATCCTGCATTTTATGCAAGTTATGGCCTTTTTGGACTTAGAAATTCTGGTTAAAGCTTTGCATGCAACTACATAAAGAGACCATCTCTTAGTAACTACTTGATGCATTGCATTGAAACTTTATACAGCCCTTACCAACCATCACATCTATGTAAACAATCAAGTATGATTACTCTATCCAGCATTTTATGCAAGTTATGGACCTTTTTTGGACTTAGAAATTCTGGTTAAAGTTTTGCGACTACATTTAGAGTGTAATCTCAGTTACAACTTGAAAAATTGCATTGAAACTTTATACAACCTTTCCCAATTGCACAACTATAAACACAACCAATTAAGATAACTCTATCCTGTATATGGTGCAAATTGTTGCCGTTTTTTTACTTAGAAATTATGGTTAAAGGTTTGCGTTAAACTACATTAAGAGTCAATATCTTAGTAACTACTTGATGCATTCAATTGAAAGGTTATACAACCCTTTCTAACCATCACACCTATGAAAATAATCATGTTAAATAACACTATCCAGCATATAATGCAAATTATCACCCACTAAGAAATTGTGGTTAATGTTTTGCATGCAACTACATTAGAGTCCATTATCTCAGTAACTTAAATAAGCGGTGGAATAGTCGAGCGCGCTGTCCTCCGACAGCTCTTGTTTTGTATATAATTGCTTACGAAGACAAAGAACGAAAATTATTAAAATGAAAGATTGAGAAAGTAATACAAAGAAAAACAACATAATCAAACATTTACCAACCTTCCTACACGACAAGCCACGTCGCAGTATGTCACATGTATTGAATACAATCCTGAGTTCATTAGTAACACGTTTTGCGAAATCCTAGCACAGCGGTAAAGTTCAGTTTCTATTTCTATTGAATGCACCGGATCCCCTGATCAATAATAGCCCAAGACGACATGAAAAAGTATAAGCAATTGAGTTGTGTACATGATCAATAATGATGAATAAATGTGCAAACTATGTATATCTAATAAACCACATGAGACGTTCCATGAGAAAACCAACAGTATGGACTCTGCGTAATGCGTCGACCCATATCAGCCTGTGCAGTCCACACACGTAATGTATCGACCCAGATCAGCCTGCGCAGTCCGCGCAGACTGATCCGGGCCGACAAATTCCGTCTCTTGGTGATAGAGGTATAGAGTCATGATTCATGAAACAGAAAATCCACAGTAGGCGAAAGTGTCGATCCATGTTAGCCTGCGCGGCATGCTTAGGCTGACCCAGGTTGATACTTTTTTACGCAGAGTTGGTTTCTCGTGAGACGGCTCATAATGTGTTCGATGACCCGTGTCTGCACTTTTCTATGTTTAGATGTATGGTTTTAACTCACTTTACTCACTTGAAATGTGAGTCAAACAATTATTCTTACTCATCAAACACCTAACGCACTCCAAGAATGATACAACACAAATACATTTTAAGGACAGAAGCCTGTATTTGCTAGTGCCGTCACTTTACGTATCAATTCAACAAAACAGTGTAAGAATATATATGGATCTTCAAATGAACTACCAGACATCCTGAGCCCGAAATGGACTAAACCGTGATTATCATCAATTCTGAAAAGAAAAGAGCTAGTTATCAAATTGCATACCGTGGGTGGGTGGGAGAAGGGGAGGCTATCCTGTCCTGATTGAGTATAATCAACACATTCCTCCAATACTGCACGTGACTCTCGCACTACTTACCGATACACATAGATGTTGTGTATCTACAGACACGTACCCGTTTACTCCCACCGAGTCATGTTTTAAGCGTGTGATAATAATTGAATTAGCTGATTCTTTCGACAGTATTGGGATTGTAGAGCTATAAATACTAACCCTATAACAACAAAGCAGTACAACTTCTACGTAAAATTTGGGAAATATAAATAAAAAGAAGATATGAAGGGCTTATTATCAGATAGATTCGTTTTCTTGCAAAAGGAAATATTGGTCATTACGCTCCATTGTGCACAATATGTCCCAAAGTTGTGTGCTGCTAATATGTACAAATATGGAAATGGAGTACAATGTAAACACAATCTATACTGAGAGATAAAGAAACGCCTCATCGAAAGTTGGCGATCATTTTGTTACAAAGTTTAAGTTTCAGTTGCAATGTCAGAAATGTACATGTACCGATATAACCGCTATACCTTTATTCAGGCTTATAGAACGGGGAATCATCTGCCGCAGGCCCTGCCGCTGTCTTACGTGACGTCATTGGCAACAACGTCTTATTTGGATTTGAAGCATAATGTGACCATGAAATGCTGTCCAATGAATCATCAATTCTCTTAAATGATTAATTGTGCGAATGGAATTGTTCTTTTCTAATTTTTAATTACGGTTAACACAATATTGTACAATGAGTTAGTATGAGGCGTTTCTTTATCTCGTCGGTGTAGATAACCAGTGTTCGGCATTTAACTTCTCTGTGATATACCTTTCATAAGCCAAACGTAACCTTGAACCTCTACATAATTGAGCCGTCCCACTAGAAAACCAACATTAGGCTAATCCGGGCCGAACATTCCGTCCCAGAGGAAAGAGGTATTGAGTAATGTTTCCTGAAACAGAAAATCCACAGGAGGCGAAAAGTGTTTGTCCGGGATAGCCTGCGCAGCTTGCTTAGGTTGCTCTGGGTCGATACTTTACGCAGTGTCCACAATGTTGCTTTTCTCGTGGGACGGCTCAATGACAAAACTCTTTATTTTGTTATTGTTATAATGTGTAAAAAAAAATGTTTTGTTTGCCATATTGCAATTGATTGTTTGGTATTTTACGCCGCTTTCAACAATGTTTCAGCTAAATCACAGCGTTTCCTTGGTAAGTTACAAGTACCTCTGGTCCATTTTTTCCTGACACCAGTCAGTCAGTCGTATTGCTAACCTCGAAACCCTGAGCGCCAAGGAGAAATATGTGACTATCAGAAGATAGTGATGGGAACGATGTAATGGGAACGGGGTATAGGTATACATATCACTTCTACGGCTTTGTCTTAGAAGACGGCTTTTAAAGCGACGTTGGTAGAGTGGTTGACCTTTCTTTTTTAAAGTTAAGCAATGTTCATCGCGGTTGGTGCCTGGATAGGTGACCCGCGATGGATTCACTCCGGTTACAATAGAGATATCCCATTTGAAGTACCATGGGTATTTGCAATGTAAATGATAGAAAATAATATACATGTATCTTTAGAACACAACTATCCTGGCGTTTGACTTGTTTATTGAAATACATGTATTTGTTTTCATTTTCAATACGTACAAAACACACTCGTTGTCAAACACACAGTAAAGAAAGTCTCTAAAGAGTGTCAGTTAGTTGTAACGTAACTCCCGGTCATCATCTGCATCGAGACCGTTGTTATAGAAGATATCTACAAAGCGTTATGTTGATTTTAGGAGTACGTATTTTGTATCCCTTCTCCTGTAGACTTCGGTCAGTCCATATCACTTGAACAATCATGACCCAACAGAGAAGGGGTAAAGTACCCCAAAATAAGAAGGTGGCTTTTGAACAAGAGGCTGTCCCCAGTCACCTTTCCCCATGTGCCATATATTTAATATTATATCTATAAGATCAAACTGACCACGTATCAAGAAGTGCTGGACTTCTGTAAAATGTACCCATATCGTCATGTGTCGCCTTCACGCAGTTCTCGTAATATACTCGTCATTTCTCTTCACAAACTCGACTCGCGTAAACTCGTCAATTCTCGTAGAAAAGTCTTCGGTTGTTGAGAAGATAGCGTACACACATCGTAAAGATGTTGCCTAAACTCGTGTTAAAAACAATATTATCGTAGTATTCTCGTATCAATGTTGAAGAGAACTCGATCAGGAGTCGAACGGATGTCTTCATTATCAAACACTATCACAAACTCGAGTCAATTTCGGCGATTTATAACTCACTAGCCCCCGTGGAACTCGTAGCCCCAAATCGTGACAGTGAAACATGACCTTTATTTAATTACCCACAGCTTAACTCCTTCAGCGCCAAACGTAATATTGATGTTTTTGCAAACAATACTGATTCAGGTGAGTCAGCTCGTAACGAGCTGTCTCACCTGAAATCAGCATTGTTTGCCTTTTCTTTATCAAAATAGTCCAAACTTTTATTACATGAGAAATGAAGACGCCCGATTTTGAACATGAAAGAGTCTACTTTAAACAATTCGGCGCTGAAAGAGTTAAACATGTCGAAGGTCTGTCTAACTGTCAAAGCGTCCTTTGTTAATAGATGTGTCTGCTGCAGCTAACATATCACTTTAACGCAAATTGATAATCCTCTAAAACAATATCCTGTTCGCCAACGTTAATACATCGATTTGATGAGTATATAATATATTTATGTCTAAATCCGTTAGGACCCTAGGCAGGTCAACATGCCATAACGAAAGATAACTCTTTATAATGTCGGCAACTGAATGCACCAGAGTTATTTCCCTTATACCATTATTTGTCAGTTCGTTTTGTTTTTGTTACCTCCCTTTTACCTGATTACTCAATGAAGTTAGTGGTCTTAGTATAGAAATCACAGTAAGTTCCATAGTGTATAGTCTCATGTTCGAACGTAGAGTATTAAATTGGAATAAATATCGGTATATGACGTAGCTATGTATAGCAATAAGGAGTTGTATTTAGATCTGAGTGCTTGATTGGCATTTTTTGCTCTATACAATTATCTAATTTATATAAGGGTAATTTACCAGTACTACCGGTATGTTTTATGCTGACACATATGCATACGTCATAATTATATCCCCGTAACCATGAGCGTCCAGTAGGGACGAAATTACCACCACTTTTAAAATATTTGGTATGACCCGACTGGGATTCGAACCTTGGCCTCTAGATCCGTTGGGGAGGGGGGGGGGGGGGGGGGAATACTCTAACCACCCCATCACAGTATACGTGACTTTAAAAACCCTGATTAAATGGCAGCGATCTGGTTTGCACCCCCGTAACGGGATAACAGCAAGGGATATGGTAGTAACATCGATGGTGTTAAAACTTCATTGTTTGCAAGAAGTTATATCTGGTGTAATACCACATACACGCTGTAAGTAAAGACTCTGCGTAAACACATACTCACCTGAATAATCCTGTACACTGTACAATGTACACGCAGATACAACTGGGACCAAACTCACCGCGACTCACATATCTTTATCGCATTCTGTAGCAGACGACTTTTGACAGCATTGTGGCATAAGGACATATACATTTTAAAAGTACCTAGATGTTTTCAAAGTCGTTTGCTGCAGAGTTGTTGTTTGTTTGAAAGAGAGGGTTAAAAGTCAAGACTGTTCTGATTGATACCAATTTAGTACATTGTATTAGGCATTATTATAAGGATTGTTGAAATTTAAAGATATCTAATATCGATTTTTCATAATAATAATATTAATAATAATGATAAAAACAATATATTTGAACAAAGGTCTCCGTCGTCAATTCAAACGAGTCAAGTAAGTACGAGTGAAGCCGTACGTGTATGCTTATTGTCGCAGAGATGTTTGAAAATGGTGTAACGTTCCTGTAGAAAGGCTAATACTGTACTAGTTAAGTTATCCCCATAAACACATGTTAAACATAATGTTAATGTTCCTCGTTGTTTCTCACGCTATTAGAATATTATTGTTTAGCTGATAATCATTTTCTAACAAGTCATCTGTAAATTACCCGCGGGAGGTTTTTATCATAATTGAGACCATCAACAGGTCAACCAGTATTTCTATTTTCATACCATAAACACTTGCTATCTTTCTGACTTGTTTCACATGCGTTTTACCGTGCTTTTAACGAAATGTTAGTATTATATAGCCTAACATTTGCGAATCAATTTTAAATATTTCTGAATGCCCCGACCACAACAGAAATGGATCAGTGGTACCTTTTGTAAAACATATGATATTTATTATGAACAATTTCCCCTTTTTGCCACAATGTTTCAACCTCTTTTCAATAATTATACTTTCATTTATACAGATTTACTGCATTTAAACCGAGTTGTAGTTAAAGTTGTCGGCTGTAGATTTCTTGAATGTGGGAAAGTGTTCAATGTAGTCATATTTTCATACGTTACGGTTTATTAATTAAAGCATGACATCATGATGGGGAACGTTTATTTCCTTTATTGTTTCTATTTCTAAACCTTTCACCCACATACACAAACATTTCAGAAGACGGCGTTGAAAACATTTGAGCCGTCCCGAGAGAAAACCAACATTGTGGACTCTGCATAAAATATCGATCCGGATCAGCCTAAGCATGCCACACAGGCCTATCCGGATAGACACTTTTCGCCTCCTGTGAATTTTCTGTTTCAGGAATTACTACTATATACATCTATCCCCCCTAAGACGGAATGTGTCGGCTGATCTGGTCGATACATTACGCAGATGTCTAAGCAGGACAGAAAATGTTCGCCTCCTTTAGATGTTCTGTTTCAGGAATCATTACTCTATCCCCCTGAGACGGAATGTGTCGGCCTGGATTAGCCTGCGCGGACTGCACAAGCTGATCTGGATCGATACATTACGCAGAGGCCATAATGTTGGTTTTGACAACGAGGCCATAATGTTGGTTTTGACAACGATATGGAAACTCTATAAATGAAAAAAAAAAATCATTTTTAAAAAAAGGCAAGGGAAAGAAATTGTCAGTATGTGGGAAAATGTTTAGAAGATTTAACAAGTTATAAAGTAAGTTAGCGATAAGATCAGCAATATTGGGGCTGTTTTAATTTCGCAGATTATCTGGCAATCGGGGCTCTATCGCTGTCTAAAGTTAATGATGTAGAATTAATAATAAATTAGAGACCATCGGTCAGCCGTATAAATATTTACATATATGAGCCGTCCCACGAGAAAACCAACATTGTGGACTCTGCGTAAAGCATCGACCCGGATCCGCTTAAGCATGCCGCGCAGGCTTAACGGAAAAACAATTTTCCCCTCCTGTGGATTTTCTGTTTCAGGAATCATTACTCTATCCCCCTGTGACGGAATGTGTCGGCCCGGGTTAGCCTGCGCGGATCTTGGTCGATGAGTCCACACAGTTGGTTTCCTCGTGGAACGGCTCATATATACTCTCGTGTGAATCGCGTACTATCAAATAGGGGATATATTATTTAAATGTACGAACTGATGTATAGGATTGAGTGGTCGGTGTTTAACAACGTTTTCAATAATGTTTCAGTTATATCACAGCGCTGCCTCCTGGGTAATTTACCAGTTATATCACAGCGTTGCCTGGGTAATTTACCAGTTATATCACAGCACTGCCTGGGTAATTTACCAGTTATATCACAGCGTTGCCTGGGTAATTTACCAGTTATATCACAGCGTTGCCTGGGTAATTTACCAGTTATATCACAGCGCTGCCTGGGTAATTTACCAGTTATATCACAGCGCTGCCTGGGTAATTAAACAGTTATATCACAGCGCTGCCTGGGTAATTTACCAGTTATATCACAGCGCTGCCTGGGTAATTTACCAGTTATATCACAGCGCTGACTGGGTAATTTACCAGTTATATCACAGTGTTGCCTGGGTAATTTACCAGTTATATCACAGCGCTGCCTGGGTAATTTACCAGTTATATCACAGCGCTGCCTGGGTAATTTACCAGTTATATCACAGCGCTGCCTGGGTAATTTACCAGTTATTTCACAGTATTGCCTGGGTAATTTACTAGTTATATCACAGTGTTGCCTGGGTAATTTACCAGTTATATCACAGCGCTGCCTGGGTAATTTACCAGTTATATCACAGTGTTGCCTGGCTAATTTACCAGTTATATCACAGTGTTGCCTGGGTAATTTACCAGTTATATCACAGTGTTGCCTGGGTAATTTACCAGTTATATCACAGTGTTGCCTGGGTAATTTACCAGTTATATCACAGCGCTGCCTGGATAATTTACCAGTTATATCACAGTGTTGCCTGGCTAATTTACCAGTTATATCACAGTGTTGCCTGGATAATTTACCAGTTATATCACAGCGCCCCTGGGTAATTTACCAGTTATATCACAGCGCTGCCTGGGTAATTTACCAGTTATATCACAGTGTTGCCTGGGTAATTTACCAGTTATATCACAGTGTTGCCTGGGTAATTTACCAGTTATATCACAGTGTTGCCTGGGTAATTTACCAGTTATATCACAGCGCTGCCTGGGTAATTTACCAGTTATATCACAGCGCTGCCTGGGTAATTTACCAGTTATATCACAGTGTTGCCTGGGTAATTTACCAGTTATATCACAGTGTTGCCTGGGTAAGTTACCAGTTATATCACAGTGTTGCCTGGGTAATTTACCAGTTATATCACAGTGTTGCCTGGGTAATTTACCAGTTATATCACAGCGCTGCCTGGGTAATTTACCAGTTATATCACAGCGCTGCCTGGGTAATTTACCAGTTATATCACAGAGTTGCCTGGGTAATTTACCAGTTATATCACAGCGCTGCCTGGGTAATTTACCAGTTATATCACAGTGTTGCCTGGGTAATTTACCAGTTATATCACAGTGTTGCCTGGGTAATTTACCAGTTATATCACAGCGCTGCCTGGGTAATTTACCAGTTATATCACAGTGTTGCCTGGCTAATTTACCAGTTATATCACAGTGTTGCCTGGGTAATTTACCAGTTATATCACAGTGTTGCCTGGGTAATTTACCAGTTATATCACAGCGCTTCCTGGGTAATTTACCAGTTATATCACAGTGTTGCCTGGGTAATTTACCAGTTATATCACAGTGTTGCCTGGATAATTTACCAGTTATATCACAGCGCTGCCTGGGTAATTTACCAGTTATATCACAGCGCTGCCTGGGTAATTTACCAGTTATATCACAGTGTTGCCTGGGTAATTTACCAGTTATATCACAGTGTTGCCTGGGTAATTTACCAGTTATATCACAGCGCTGCCTGGGTAATTTACCAGTTATATCACAGTGTTGCCTGGGTAATTTACCAGTTATATCACAGTGTTGCCTGGGTAATTTACCAGTTATAACACAGCGCTGCCTGGGTAATTTACCAGTTATATCACAGTGTTGCCTGGGTAATTTACCAGTTATATCACAGTGTTGCCCGGGTAATTTACCAGTTATATCACAGCGTTGCCTGGCTAATTTACCAGTTATATCACAGTGTTGCCTGGGTAATTTACCAGTTATATCACAGTGTTGCCTGGGTAATTTACCAGTTTTATCACAGTGTTGCCTGGGTAATTTACCAGTTATATCACAGTGTTGCCTGGGTAATTTACCAGTTTTATCACAGTGTTGCCTGTGTAATTTACCAGTTATATCACAGTGTTGCCTGGGTAATTTACCAGTTATATCACAGTGTTGCCTGGGTAATTTACCAGTGCTACTGGTCCATTTATCCTGACTTCAACCAGTCAGTCGTAATGCTCACCCCGCAACCCTGAGCGTGTAGGAGGTCAGTCATTACTACAACTTTTAAAGTATTTTGTATGATCCGGGCCGGGGTTCTAACCCGCGACCTCCCGCACCGGAGGGGGACGCTCTACCACTACACAACCGGGGTGGTGTGATGTATAGAAGCAACGTTATTTGGTATACGTGTTATTGTGGGTACAGTTTAACTGTAAACGATCTAGATTAATTGAATAGTTTGGTTGGAGTTAACCCTTTCCCTCATACGACAATTCTGCAGCAGACGACTTTGAACGTATTTTGTCAAAACATAGAAATTCTCTATAATTGAATGGATAATCCATGACAAAAAGTAGAAAACATTGTGGCAAAAGGAGAAATTGCACGTTTTGTGCAATTTCTTCTTTTGTCACTATGTTTTCAAAAATCCGTCTGCTGCAGAGGCGTCAGAAAGCGTCTATATGAGGTAAAGGATTAAGCACATTTCTGAACATTGTTTCAGTTATATCACAGCGGCTGTCAGTTCACCAGACTTCTGGTACGCGTAGTCCACACCAACCATATTTCAAGGCAACTGGGTACGTTCCAGCATAGGCTATTTTAGTCCATTGGTGGAAAACGAAATCTATCATCGGAATGAAGCACGATTCGGTAACGCGACTGGATGCCAGAATGTTATCAACAGGTCGGACAGCACTGACACATATTGCATAGACATATTTACGCGAGTTATGGGTCTATTTATTTCTCAACTACCTCTTATTGTATAATCGCCATTTTGCTCCTAAAATAGTAATCTTTTGTTTCATCACCTTTAGATATATCTGAAGTCGGGTTTTGTCGCATTTTCTGTTACCCCTTACGACTGCTGGAACCTTGTTGTGAAGTCTCTGCAACAGGACTCTACCAGAGTAACAACCGACAACTGTAAACTGTTGGCTGCTTAACTCAGCATGTTTAACTGGATATTCCAACAATTGGTTATGGTCTCTTTCAAATACAAAGCTAGACAAGTCCATTTTAAATATTGTAAGAGTAAATTAAAGCCTGTATGTCAACGTTCAGAACACCCTTCTTTATAACCACACACAGTACGTGACTTTACACAGACACAACGAATTGTTAATGAACTTCGTGGAAGTAGATATGATGGCTAGCTCATGCAACTTGGATGTTTTCTGATTTACCTATCACACTGAACACCCGTGTTCAGGTCATGTCAGTAGGAACCCCGTTGATGTTCAATTCTAACACTACTTATTATAATCATAATTTACATATGCTGGTAGACGATGAAATTGAAAAAAAATGATAACATAAAGAATGAAAATGAAAATAAAAGTGACATTTTGAAATCGGCCTATAGAAAGTATAGATAAATATATAGAATGTGTCATGGTATCATGTTTTTGTATACAATAAAATATATTTATAATGATGTAGGCTTATTAAAAGCTGTACTTTGACTGGTTGATTTGGTAGTCTAATCTAGGTATACATTGATCCACTAGTCCAAAGTCCATAAATATGTAAGAAATTCAAACGTAAAAAAAAACAAGAATTCAGCAGGAGAAGGGATAAATCGATATCTTTCAATCAAAGTGGGATTACACTATCTATCCGATGATTTACATGTAGACCTATAGGCCTACCACAGAAAGTTGAATTATTGACACGATGCGAAGATAATTGAGTTTTAGTAGAGTGATAGTAGAACCAGACTGCGCTTGCAGGGTCTGCTGATATACGATGGACCAGTTTTATTACCGTTTCTATTTTAAAATCTAAGTACTGTTGAAATTGGATCCAAATTGAGCATTTGGTAGAGTATGTGCTGTCTTGTGGGCCTTGTTTATACGTAAATGTTTATGATAAAGTATTATATTTGAATTATGTTTTCCATATCGAATGGTTATTAATCGTTCAAATCATACAATTGCTACTGTTATTCTTAAAATTACCCAAAATATATCTTATGTTACACAATTTTATTTTGAAGCAAACGGCGGCTGTATAAAAAACCATACAATTTTATTGGCGTAAAGTTTTACGATCCGGTTCTCGCACGGTGGATTCAATGGCCGGGAGATTTTGACATTGGACACTTGTTGTTTGTTAGATACGTAGAAAAAAGTCAGGTATGTTTATGAGACAAAATATTACAGCCGTTTAAACAAGATATCGATGGAATCGATGGATGCTCCCCGAAGTAACGAGGACACAGGAACGGTGGACATTGTTAGTTAAGCTTTCCATAAAATGTCATTGCATAAAAGTCAGTAGTTGCTGAGAAATAGCCCGGACAAACTTTTCCTATGTCATATTATATAGAATTACAAGGGTAACATCCTCGGAACCCAGGCTATTCATAACATATATGATACCCTGGGCAAATTGGCTAGCGAAACTTCGTAAAGCGTGCACCTCGATTTTCTCCGTAACTACGAGGGGTGTTCGGAAAGTTTCGGGACAAGTGCCGTAACATTTTTTTTTAAATATGCGTACACAATTCTTTCAACATACATAGCTCTATATAACTAGCGTCTTATTTTTAATTTTGTAATTTTGCTTTTGAAAATGAATAAATGGTATATAAAGCTATGTATGTTTAAAGAATTGTGTTCAATTATAAAAAAATAAGAATGTTAAGGCACTTGTCCCGATACTTTCCGAACACCCCTCGTACACTGTTATTACTGTACATCGCCTGAAATTTGTAGCATGCAACCAATCAAGCGGCTGGATTTCACCTCATGAATTATTCATGACTACGAAGTTTCGCTAGCCAATTTGCCCAGGGTATCATATGTGTTATGAATAGCCTGGGTACCGAGGATGCAAGGGTAATAACTATGGGAAGAATCCTCGAACTGGAACATTGTGGTAACATGCAGCTTCCATAAGGTTTCAATGAATTCAAGTCAAAAGTTGCTGAGAAATATCCCCAACAAAACCGGAACGGAATTTTCCTATGTCATATCATATATAAATTAAAAGGGCAATAACTCTTTGAAATATCATCGGACATGGTGATAAAATGCACATTTCCTCTAGTATGTGAAGCAGTAGTTGCCGAGAAATAGCCCGGACAAAAGCTGGACGGACAGCCGCATGGACGAACGGAGGGCTAGGGTTTCACACTCGACTGACGTTAGAGTGGGGGTTTAACATTGTATTCCGCTAACGAAAGTATCATCGGCACATGTGAATTCAACTACATTGTCAGTAAGTTTCCTGCTGTTTATCAGTGGTATTCTCGCAAAAAACATAAAAACATAACTGGTTCAATAGTAAACGATTGTGTATTTTATGACTCGGTCATACGGCTCGGCGACTGTATAAATGTGCCATTACGGCAGGCTATTGTGTGAATATGTAACACGTTTAAATGAAAATCCATCAGACAGAGATTGTTTTTATCTCGGTAAATGATTTAAATAGCCACTCTAGGATAAGTAATTGAGATGAATGAGAAAGGGTCTATACGCTGTGTCAGACATAACGTCTCGTATATAAGGTCGATGGAAGGTTTTATAATGCTGCTGACAGACTTGTTGAAACCTCGAAGACCTACAGGGGAGTAGCTTGGCAATAATCAATGTGTAGGCCGTCTCGTGAGAAAATCAACATTGTAGACTCTGCGTAAAGTATCGACCCGGATCAGCCCAAGCATACCACACAGGCGTACCCGGATATACACCTTTCGCCTCCTGTGGATTTTCTGTTTCAGGAACCACTACTCTATCTATCCCCCATAGACGGAATGTGTCGGCCGGATCAGTCTGCGCGGACAGCGCAGCCTGATCTGGTCGATACATTACGCAGATGTGTATCGCCGCAGCTGCATTTTGGGGGCATTTTTAGAAATCTGTGCCTACAGTTCCTAAAGGGAGCTACGCCCCTGACCAAGACACATTGTAAGAATTTTAAAACAGTATATGTTTAACGTTTGGATCATTTAGATAAACGAAACTAACGTTTATTAGTTATTTTCTATCTGCTGCTGTTTAACCCTTTCCACATTGCAGACGCATTCTGACGAATTTTGAAAGTATTGTGGCACTAGTAGAAATTGATCATACTGAGCAATTTCACCTTTTGCCATAACGTTTTCAAATATATTTAAAATATAATTTTTACGCATGTATATGGTTATTTGATATGAGTTTTTGCCTATATAATTTCAAAGTCCTCTACTGCAGATTGAATGTATGTGGGAAAGGGTTAATACACGTACATACATACGCGCCGCTGCTCGGTGGGTGGGGGGGGGGGGGGGGGGGGAGGGGGTGGAAGGCGGAGGGGGTGATTCTTATATCGAAGCCTGTGAATCACTATCGGCGTGTACGTAGTATATGACAATATATAACTTATAACCAGGGGCGTACACTGCACGAAAATTGGGATTTAATTTAGAAGTAAATTTCCTTAAATTTCCTTAAATTCCGAAATTTACTTGATGTGCAAGTAAATTTCGGAATTTAAGGAAATTTAAGGAAATTTACTTCTAAATTAAATCAGAATTTTCGTGCAGTGGTAGCTTTGCAATAATCAATGTGTAGGCCGTCTCGTGAGAAAATGAACATTGTGGACGTAAAGTACCGACCCGGATCAGCCTAAGCATGCCACACAGGCCTACCCGGATAGACACTTTTCGCCTCCTGTGGATTTTCTGTTTCAGGAATAACTACTCTATACATCTATCCCCCTAAGACGGAATGTGTCGGCCGGATCAGTCTGCGCGGACAGTGCAGACTGATCTGGTCGATACATTACGCAGATGTCTATCGCCGAAGCTGCATTTTGGGGCATTTTGAGAAAAATGTGTAGGCACGTGCCTACAGTGCCTAAAGGGAGCTACGCCCCTGACAACAATAAGAACTGTATCTATGACAACATTTCTTTATTAAATCCAATATTATCTCGATGCTACAATCCCTGTGAACCGCCTTTGGGGATTATGAATTGATTGGTTTGGTTTAACGCCGTTTTCAACATTTATTCATTCATATCACTGAGGCTCATATGCTCATGTGTTTCCTGGATTTCTCAACAAACTACTCTCTTAGACTGTTAGGCCATGGAAGACGAATGATGCTTGTAACAGTGACTTTTGTCAAACGTCGAAAAGAAAATTGGTCGAGCTGGGATTCGAACTCACGAACCCTGGGTTTTCAGCCCGCGTCGCTACTGATTCATTACGGCACCACACAAAGAGATATTTATTTATTGTTTGTTTTCATTTACCCTCGCCATGCAGAATTAACTATTTACAAGGGAGTCCGGGTGCGATACCCTAGCTCTTTCCGAAAAGACATTAACCGTATCAGTATATGAGCCGTCCCGCGAGAAAACCAACATTATTGCCTCTGCGTAATGTACCGATCCAGATCAGCCTGCGCAGTCCGCGCAGACTGATCCGGGTCGACACATTCCGCTTCCGGGGGATACAGGTACAGAGTAATGATTTTTGAAACAGAAAATACACAGGAGGCGAAAAGTGTCCGTCCGGGTAAGCCTGCGCGGCACGCTTAGGTTGATCTTGGTCGATACTTTACGCAGAGTCCACAATGTTGGTTTTCTCGTGGGATGGCTCATATGTAGTTTCAGTTTAATGATTGGCTGATCTGGGCTGTGATGTGGGTATTCGCAACATATGTACCATATAACTTAACTGCATGTATTATCGAGATACAAGATACAAGAGACAAAGTTTTATTTTGTAAATAAAGGCCTCCGGCTCACAATACATAACTTTTTTTACAACAAATTATTTGAGTTACGTATACAATATCCATGCTATATTTGTAATTCATTTCTTTTTAAAATACAATACATGTAATATGAGACTTTTCTTATTTTGGTAGTCCCCTAATTGTAGAATTTTGTAAAAAATTAAATGATCAGTTCCACCAGAGTACCAAGAAAATAGAAGTTTTTGACGTAAATCTGAGTATCTAGGGCATTTAAAAAATACATGATATTCATTTTCTAATATAAAAACGTTTTCAATAGTTTGGCAAGAAGGACAGTAACGATTTTCTCGATCAATATTTTGATGTCGACCCGTTTCTAATTTTAACTAATTTATCACTAAGACTTGACTTGAATTACTATCATTATGAGTTAAATATATCTTGTACATTATTGTTATTATTAGCTGTAACATACAGCTTTATTAAGTCACGATGATAACATATATGTATACTGTATACACTTATTATGTAACAAGAAAGTTGCGAAATAAAGAGTTTAAATCTTGAATGTTGAATCTAATCCGCCACAGACATCAGAAACAAAGCCCAATTACACTTCAAATTAGACAAGGTTCAATTAACATGTCATTTTCAATTGTTTAAATACGACCATAAATAGCTATGTAGCTTTTACATTTTTAGTCCTACAAATTGATCAATTACTCGTGTTTGTAATAAAATCAATATTTTGTGTAAATAAACGATCATCTTACAGAAACGTTGCAGTAAAATCTGTCAGGATTGTAAATAAAACGTCAAGATTAAAGAAACGCACGACACCCTGCATGTAGGAGATCGACAGTCGCACACCCGGTATTTCATCATCTGTCATACACGGGAAAATGCACGCGTGAAAAACACGAGAAGCTTGTCAATCAACATCATTAGTTGTCAAACCTATCGATAAGGAAGAAGAATGCGTGCAATGAAAGCGTCAATGTCCTATGATCTCTGTGTTAACATGACATAGACATCTAAGGGACCGAGAGGTCATAAAAATACATGAATTGATCCGTAATTATGATCGAATACAGCTTGGTGGCCGTCAACTTAATGTTTTATCAAATTATACTCGAAACAGTTGCAAGAGACAAAGAACTACTGGATACTTAAGTTTATTTCAGACTATATACATTAGTAGAAACGTATATTATATAAGCGGTTTATGCAACAACAAACCATCATGCATTTTTAACCTGTGAAGGTATAGATCACCATGTTCGACCGTGCAGTCTAATGTGGCTCTAATTAGTTGTCCAATTAGTCTGATAGGTCTCATTGAACTTTGGACAACCACTTTACATTTCGGGAGTCGACTTTCTTCACTTTTTATTATGGCTAATGGCCCGATTGCCATTCCGTTTGCATTCCGAATAGGAATTTGAGTGTTCAGGGAGCGAACGGATCATACTCGGGAAGCATTTGGTGTGTTCTAGGAACATACTGGCTGTTCAGTTCCGGAAGGATGCATGCGGAACGGCAGTCGGTAGCTACAACAAAGTGTTGTGTATGTTCAAAATAAATTTCATCGACCTTCCGAATCATCGTCCATGTGTATTCCTGAAGGTTGATCGGGCCATTAGACTTAATTAGCATCCGAATCTTTATTGTTCCATATAGATACATGTTTGTGATATAGATCAGATATATTCTAGGTTCATTCGGGGTGTTCGGAAAGTATACAGCACCTCCAAATTTTCATTCCGAATGCACCAAGAACTAGACGCATGTTTCCCGAAAGTTTTCCGTACACGCCGTATGCTCCTAGAATGCTTCCCGAATACTTCCCGAATACACATGGACGCCACATTCGGATGATTCGGAAGGTCGATGAAAACAAATGTTTTAAAAATGCACAACAAATTGTTGTAGCTACCGAATGCCGTTCCGTATGCATCCGTACGCCGAACAGCCAGTATGCTCCTAGAACACACGGAATGCTTCCCGAATATGATCCGTTCGCTCCCCGAACAACCAAATTCCTATTTGGAAAGCAAACGGAATGGCATTCGGCCCAGTGTGATCGGCCATTAGACTTAATTAGCATCCGAATCTGTATTGTACCATATAGATACATGCTTGTGATATAGATCAGATAATGATGTTTTACATACTTTACGTGTGACAGTCTCTTATATGTCATTTCACAATAGGCCAAGTGCTTTTTATTTAGTAATATTTTTTACCAATACATGTTAATTCATATAATTATAGATAGATGAGATTTAATTAGATAAAATATGAATTCATTTTCTATTTAGATCTGATTGCATGTATGCGCAGGTGGGTGATTATCATGACTTGTAATATTTACGCTGTTGTTAGTTCTCCTGGATCACCGTATTATTTACGGTGTTGTTAGTTCTCCTGGATCACCGTAATATTTACGGTGTTGTTTGTTCTCCTGGATCACCGTAATATTTACCTTGTTGTTTGTTCTCCTGGATCACCGTACTATTAACGGTGTTGTTAGTTCTCCTGGATCACCGTAATATTTACGGTGTTGTTAGTTCTCCTGGATCACCGTTATATTTACGGTGTTGTTAGTTCTCTTGGATCACCGTAATATTTACGGTGTTGTTAGTTCTCCTGGATCACCGTAATATTTACGCTGTTGTTAGCTCTCCTGGTTCACCGTAATATTTACGGTGTTGTTAGTTCTCCTGGATCACAGTAATATTTACGCTGTTGTTAGTTCTCCTGGATCACCGTAATATTTAGTTCTCCTGGATCTCCGCTCACATACATCAATTGCTATGTCCCGAAAAGAGCACATGGAAAGTGACATAAATAAGAATAAAACATGTTATGATTTATTCCAAATTAAAACTTGCAAATTATTTTGAAAAGTTTTTAAAGATCAATGAAATATATATCATTGTCAAATTTAAAACTCATATCATTTCCGTTGATCACTTTTACCTTACGTTTGAACACCTGTTAAGTGCAATTAAAATGATGTCATTTAATTTACAAGCATAAGACATTATCTACTAAGCATTAAATCTCTACTTCAAATGAATATATTGAAGATTTAAATAATGTATTACCATTTGTCTGTCTTAATTAACTGCATTTCATTAATTGGTACTTTAGTTTAAATATATTGGTTTTTAAAGCATGTAATAATCATTTGGTAATATAAACGTTCAAGTGAATACATTCATCAAACAAGTGTCTGCCGGTCACGGTAATGTCAGAAGACATCATTCGTTTCCACACAACTTCGACTACCCCATCAGCGCCTGTCAGTATATTATTAACATCGTCATCAAGTTCAGTGACCAGAACCGATGTCATGTACATCATAGGAGGCCGTGCATCGGAGAAAGGAATCCGTCGTGGCTGATTGGTTAGCGTCGGGGATTTGGAACGGGATGTCCCGGGTTCGATCCCCAATCGCGTCGTGCCGGTCATGGTGAAGTGCTCTTGGGCAAGGCACATTTCCTACTTTAGTACTGGTTTGTTTACCCAGGGAGCATGAATAAGTAAACTGTCGCCGTGATAAGACTGAAAAGTTGACAATTCTGGACAGTGTAGGTTTTGATCAGTCTGTACATGTTTAGTGTTAGCATAATCTACATTCAATGACATAAGCTCCAAATAAGCTCCAAACAAGGTAAGGAATGTGAGTACAATAGATTTGCAAATGTAACCGTGTGCCTGACTCATATTCCCACTGGTCTGTGAGTGAGTGGTACAAACATGTAAACACGTATACACTTCAGTTCGTCTGGTCCAAACCGCTTCGGTGGTGTAGTGGGAGGTCGCGGGTTCGATCCCCGGCCGCGTCACACCAAATACTTTAAAAATGGATGTTCATAGGCGCTTAGGGTTGCGGGGTTAGCATTACGATTGACTGTCTGGTGTCAGGATAAATGGACCAGTAGTACTGGTAACTTACCCGGGAAACGCCGTGATATAATTGAAACACCAAACAATCAATAAATGAAAGAACTGTCAGTACACACTTTTATTTATGTTTGACAAAAAGACGATCTGTTCTTATTTCTTAAAATGTAACACTCCATTAACCCATATATCTGGTTATATCAAATATGCTTAACAAGTTACAGACGAATATCTATATCAATTAAAATGTTACCCAGTGTCTACATGCAGCCGTTATTCAACGCATCTGCAACAGACACTTGAGAACAATTTTGCAAAAGTAGAAATTACCCATAACACGTCTTTAAGTCTTAACTCTCATATATAGAGATATTTCTTTTTTCTCTTAAATGTTTAACAAGGTCGCTTGCTGCAGATTGTAAGGGTTAAAGCCATTGTTTCATTTGTTCTCTCACGCTGTACTGTACGATGATATATTATTTATTAAAATCAAGGTAACGGATTGTATATGAGCCGCTCCACGAGAAAACCAACATTATGGACTCTGCGTAATGTATATAACCTGATCAGTCCAGGGGGGATAGAGGTATATTAATGTTTCCTGAAACAGAAAATCCACAGAACTGGAAAAGTGTCTGTCCGGGTTTGCCTGCACGCCATGCTTAGGCTGATCCGGTCGATACTTTACGCAGAGTCCACACTGTTGGTTTTCTGGTGGAAGGGATCACATCATGTAGGATAGGTGATGATATAAGCACATTGATAAACACATGTTCATTGTACTCGTGAGATCAAAGTTGAATTATTCAAATATTGGTCACCGTTCGCTGTTATATAGAGAACAGAACAGAACGGAACAGGAATTAAATTCAGAATAAAAATTGGAGCACTCACGACTTACGACTTACGACTTGCGACTTACGACAGAGGTCTACGAATTCCAACCATAAGGCAGTTGCGACCTGTGTAGGTACAGACTGGGCTGTACATCCCTGCAACTTGATATGGCTAAACTCTATTATCCAATATCTCAAAGGTGAATAGTGTAGACAATATGACTTGGATGTATAGTCAGATCTTAATCCTTTCCCACATACACATCTGATGCAAATGACTTTGAAAACATGGTGGCAAAAACATGAAAAATCTCCATACAAGATAGCTTAATTGTTAAATAAAGTTGAAAACATTCTGGCCTAAGGAGAAATTGCTCATCATGAGCAATTTCACCTTTGGCCACAATGTTTTCAAAAGTCGTCTGCTGCTAGTGCATTAAACAAACATTACTATGCGTATTGCAATATAATGTACAAAATAGCAAGTTGGCTGTACTACGTATACTTTTATTCTGACATAGCGAGACAGTTATAATGCTAACCCTACAACCCTGAGCGCCAAGGAGGGACAGCCATTACTACCAGTTTTAAAAGCCATCCATTTAAAACCGTCGCAGTTCGGTTGTCGTGTAACGTGGGTCATTTCGTTTCTGATTTTGACGGATCTGCAGCAGTAAAAAAAGGGAGGGGAGGGGGCGCGCGCGCATAGGAATTGCACAGTAATGAGCAATTTCTCTTGACCACAATGTGCTCAGCTCTATTCAACATTTTATACTTCATTTATGTGTAGATTTTCCACATGTTTTCCTTGACATATTCCACATTTTCGGCTGCAGATGTGTTGCACGTGGGACATGTAATGGTGAAGAGTTTCATCGGTAGTTAATGGCGGTCAGACAAATTGATATTTTACATCCAGTAGTAACGACCTGCTCCCAGTACATGCACGCATAGTTGAGCCGTCCCGCGAGAAAACCAACATAATGACATCTGCGTAATGTATCGACCCAGATCAGCCTGCGCAGTCCGCGCAGACTGATCCGGGCCGACACATTACGTCTCAGGGGTATAGAGGTATAGAGTAATGGTTCCTGAAACAGAAAATCCACAGGAGACGAAAACGTGTCTATCCGGGTAAGCCTGCGCGGCATGAGTAGACTGATCCGGTTCGATACTTTAGGCAGAGTCCACAATGTTGGTTTTCTTGCGGGACGGCTCATATATCATTTATGATTATACTAAAACAGTTTTAACTTGACCGTAATTGAGACGACACTTTCGGTTGATGGATTGTCTATAATACTCATGGTGCCGGTGTTGTGTAGCCTTTTATCACTGGGTGGTGCAGGAAATGTTAGAGTTAGATAAACGTTCTTGTAAAATTGAAATTGCTTTTGTTTGAATAGTGTTTTACACCGTTTTTCTACAATAGATAAGAAAGGCAAACAGATAAGAAATTGTGTATGAACGTGACATGTGTGAAACCGTGACAATATCGAGGGCTTGGCGTGAAACGGTTGTAACTAAAAACCTATTTTGAAAACCCTGGTTTAGGGGCAATTTTGACCCCTTTGTAAACAATGCAAATTTAGGTGCCATTGCTCAGAACGAGCAATGGCACCTAAATTTCCATTGTTTACCAAGAAAAATGATTTAACGCTTATAAAGACTTTATGGCGAGGTGATTAACCTTGGTAAAAAAATATCAATTTTAGTTACAACCGTTTCACGCCAAGCCCTCGATATTGATATCAAAACAAGAATTAACCACACCAGGCCCTTTTGGCCTCTACGTCACCGTCATTTGTATACATATATACATATTTACATATTGTGATATAAAGTCACATGACATATGGCTATACATTATCTGCGATCGCTCTGTCTTATGTCCGATGTTTTCAAGAACTTGTTGAGTGTAGACACTTTGAAAACGTCGTTTAATGGAACCAAACTTTCCTTTATTGCATTATCAAAGCATGAAAATAAAAAGTGGAGCTAAATCAAGGATGAAATGTCAACCTTATCATAACAAAATGGGAAGAGGAGTACGAGTACATTTCGATACACTCATTTAAAACATCGTTCTACGAATAGTCGTTGACTTATGCTGAGGATAATGCTTTAATCATGCGACAATTATCGATCTTTATTATAAAGTTTCGTTTAATTTGATCGATTTTTTTATTACAAATATTTTAAGATCAGCCAAAATTGTGTGCCCGCATTGTAAAATGCTATTCGTGTCTGTTTATATTTTGAAGTTCCGTAGACTAGACGATCATAGTGTTCGTTTGATTGCGTACATCTCGACCTAAACAATGTCCAGTTATGTCCAACAATGACCAGTAGTGTCCAGCAGTATCTGTGTGACATTTAATGCCTAAAAGGGCATAACTGACCGTCACGTTTTGATTTACCGATTAGGGCATCATTAACATATTGACACGTCACGTGATCATGTCCATAATTTGAATTGATACAGAAAAGAATATAAACATTTCCAGTATGCAGATGCATTTTGCCGCATCTGCAGCAGATAACGATTGAAGATATTTAGACGAGTGAAAGAAAACTTTGTTTATAATCACCGAATGCTTTCAATTCCATCTAACAATAAATGAACTTTCGTTTAATATACAGGTTCTGTATGATAACCAGTACGTTTTTAAAGACGTCTGTTACAGATTTGAAGTATATGGAAAACGGGAAACTGCTACTTATCTCCGGATTTAACTATTCCTATCACAAATCAAATTATTACCTATCGTAGTTCTCTGTCTTAGGATGGTAAACATGGTACATACATAGAAAGATGAGTTTGTTCAGGGAAGGGATACGGTAATTATGTTCTATAGGGCCAGAAATGATACACGAGTTGGGTGTTACAGTCGGTAAATTATAGTTTCAGGTATACTGTATATCGTACAGGGAATCGTTATTCATTTTGATTGTTGCCTTTAATACCAGGGGCGTAGCTTGGCAAAAGTAAATGTGTAGACGGTATCGTGAGAACGTCAACATTGTGGACTGTGCGTAAAGTATCAACCCGGATCAGCCTAAGCATGCCACACAGGCGTACCCGGATAGACACTTTTCGCCTCCTGTGTATTTTCTGTTTCAGGAATCACTACTCTATCTATCCCCCATCAGACGGAATGTGTCGGCCGGATCAGTCTGCGCGGACAGCGCAGGCTGATCTGGTCGATACATTACGCAGATGTGTATCGCCGCAGCTGCATTTTGAGGCATTTTAGAAAAAAAATGTGTAGGCACGTGCCTACAGTGCCTAAAGGGAGCTACGCCCCTAAATACATGCTATAGATTAACTTGAAAACACATTTTCTTTCCGAAACAAAAACAAAGTCCGTTTTTATTGGAACATGTTGTTATTGCTGTTTCTCCATAAACTCTATTATCGACATACAAGTTCTATTATAGTTTCAGATACACTGCATATCTTACAGTCCATCGCTATCAATTGTGATTGATGCTTTCAATACATATTGTTTGTAAATAGAGAATAATAGGTTGGTGCCGTGGATTGAGAAAGTTTATCTGGCAAGGCGGAGTAATTTATCGGGTGAGCCGAAGGCGAATCCGATAAATTACGGTGCCGAGCCAGATAAACTTTCTCAATCCACGGCACCAACCTATTATTCTATTTATCCTGTCGCATTTATTTTTTATTTTTATGGCAGCTTTAAAAATATGTAACTTACTGAATTGCATCCCTTTCATTGTGACGTCATGTTTTATAAATAAACAGTAGCCATTCGTGATTGATGCGCGGAAATAAACAGTTCTCAAAATTCTAACATAATACGACACAAAAAACAGCTATCTTCATGAATTTTGTATTCACAAATGAGAAATTTATCGACGATATTTGCTGTTTTTGGGATAGGGGCATTTCGCCACTATCTCATAGCGAAGCTGCTTTCGAAAAGTCGGATTAAAGCTGCAACCGCAGTCCACATGTGTATACCTACACCAAAATTGAGTTTTGATTGGTTATAATCTGCCTTTTCAACGATTTCATTGGTTCGACCGAATCACAAAACCCTCCGCTTGCATAAATTTATGAGACAAAATAGTTTCTATGAATGAAACTCACTCTGAACTATGGTTGACCTCAATGTCAGTAGTGTGAGGTAACGTCGACCGTTCTGTGACCCCATTAGTTTACAACAGTCGACTTATAGAGAAATGTGCAAAGCACTGTAAATACAATTATTGAAAGGAGTTGAAACCATTGTGGCAAAAGTAGAAATTGCCTACGAAAAGCAATTTCCCCTTTTGTCACAATGTTTTCGATTGTCGTCTGCTGCACATGCGTCTGTAAGCGTCTGTAGGCGGAAAATGGTTACATCCTTCCCATGGAAGCGGAACCCTTTCCGTGATACTATAACAGTTCGAATATTTAAAAAATATTGTTGAAAATGGAGCTATTGCTGACAATGAGCAATTCCTCCTTTTCACACAATGCTTTCAAACACGTTTCAAATTAATTCTTTTCATATTTAAACGTTTTACTATGGACGTTCTTTCCCTCTTTCTCCCTTCCGGACACATTTTGAATAACATGCTAGAGATGAATTATTACGAGCAATTTTGCCTTACATCAAGGGGAAAAATATATAGTTGAAACCTTTGTGGAAAAAAAGGAAATGGGTCATGATAAACAATTCTGCAGCCGTCTGCTGCACATGCGTCAAAAAGCGACTGTAAGCGGGAAAGGGTTGAACCGTTCCCGTTATAGCTACTTAGTTACAAACAAATGTTGAAAGTATATTTGCAAACGGAGCAATTGCTGACAATGAGCAATTCCTCCTTTTCAAACAATGCTTTGAAACATGAATCAATTTGTTTCTATAACCTAGATAACGAAAACATTTGTCTACAGTTATTATTTTAACCTTTGCCCCTTTTAGACACATTTGACTAACCTTAACAGATGAATGATAATCAACAAGTTTGTCTTTTTCCACAATGTTTTCATCACTATTCAAAATCATACTTTTATTAATTCAGGTCAATAGTTATGCCTTAGTTCAATGTTGTTTGCTGTATATTTAGTCTATGTGGTCAAGGTTAAGGAATACTGTAAACAAACTTGTTACAACATAATTCGTCCAAAGAGAGAGGTCCTACTGTGTATACATGCCATGAAATAATGTTACAAACGGTCTCACCGCTACTGGGGAATTGTTGGTAAAACAGGTCGCGTTTTGTGTTGAATATTCTCATGTGTCGCTGTATGTAGACCCTACTAGGAAATAGAAATTAAATCTCCAAATTATAGATAAGTTAATTTCAACATTGATTGATTGGGATTTAACGCCGTTTTTAACATTTCTTCAGTCATATCACGGCGGCCAGTTCACCTACAAATGTATTTCCTGGTTTTCTCAAACCAGTACTCCTCACAACAATCTTCCCAAGCAACTGGCTGCGTTTCCACATAGACTTAGCCATTGGTGAAAGACGAATGACGCATGTCGCATTGACTTTTGTCAAACGTCGGAAAGAAATTTGGCCGAATTTGTCAACACATCCGAGTTATAACCGCAAGGTCATTATTTATTTTATTATTGAGAAGCTTCTAGCGATTTTGGGACTAAAATTATAATGTATATGCATTTGCGTTAATTTAAGACTCAACGTTCATCAACGTGTAATATAGTCCTAGATGTATCTGTTGACAAATAAACTAGAAATGTAGTCTAAATAGGTTTTTGAAAATTAACCTTGACGGTCCGGTCCCGTTTCGGAGATACAATTAAATTGCAAATACTTTACAAATACCATAATCTAAGCTGACGTGTTTTGACGCATCGAACCAGTCTTCTGTAATCAATACTTGAGTTGTCTCCGTCTGTAAAGCTTGGAGGTATAATCCGGCGTCCGGCCGGCTGTCTGCCTGAATGGGCATTCGTCCGTCCGTCATGGATTGCATGTATTGGTTAACACGTTGTTTCTGTATGGCAGATTTATTTCAAAGTGGTCACAATTATACCCGTGTGATCAGGAGAACGGCAAAGTACTAGGTACATAACTCTGGTCTGTTTTTTCAGTTATCTCCATTTTTCCTTATTTAGTTCAGCGATTGTCTCAATTAACTTTCATTGTATCAATTTCAAACTTGGTTTGTATGTAACTTATGACCTACAGATTTGCAGTGCACCATTACCATAAATTAAGCATGCTGCGTTTGGAGTGTGTATATTTTTGTCTTTCAATGTTCTCCCTTATTATATGCAACACATGCGTTCCGTGAAATTCCCTTTTTCGTTAATGAGTGCTTCCCCAAGATTTGTACTTCGTCAAATCTAATCTGTTTTTTAGGTGTAAACTCAATGTTTTCATTTCTTCGGTTATTGTCTCAATATATGTCCAATATATCAATTTAAGACTTGGTGTATAGGAAACTCAGAGCTGCAATTGTGCAGTGCAAAAGAAACATAACTCTATCATGCTTTCGATCGTCTTTCATTTATCAGCATGATTACAATATACATTGTGGATCTTTAGTGATTTCTGAACTAGAAATATTTTAATTAAGGGTAGCTGCTCGGTTTTTTTTTGTCAATCTTTGGTCCTTCGATATTTTGTTTATACAAGAAAAGGGTAAAACTTTGACAAATGAGGTATATGTTATTGGCAGGCAATATGTGTTGCTTCAAACATTTTTGGTTTGGTTTGTTTAAAGGTCATTGTTTCATTGTTTCAACAATGTTTGTCCATATGATCTATGCCATATGTTTTCAATTTACATATGCCCCCTATACCATCAGCGCTTTCAGCGCTTTGATTATCGATTGAAGTTGGAATATACAGCGACGCTTGCTAAAAAAAAGTAGTCCCGGCTAGCAGGTGCCCGCCAGCTTATCACGTGACCAACTGACGTATATCAAAATAAATATACGGCACCCTGTTATCGGGTCGAAATTGCTACACGTGACAGGATAATCGGATTTATCTAGTCAAGTCACTGTTTGTTATCGGTTTTATCTAGTCAAGTGACTGTTTGTTATTGGTTTTATCTAATCAAGTCACTGTTTGTTATTGGATTTATCTAGTCAAGTCACTGTCTGTTATCGGTTTTATCTAGTCAAGTCCAAGTCACTTTCTGTTATCGGATTTATCTAGTCAAGTCACTTTCTGTTATCGGTTTTATCTAGTTAAGTCACTGTCTGTTATAGGTTTTATCTAGTCAAGTCACTGTCTGTTATCGGTTTTATCTTGTCAATAACTTGTCTATTTAGGCCATGTCCGAGTAACCAGTCTTGTCCAGTCAAGTAGCTGTCTGTTATCAGTCTTGCCCAGTCATGTGTCTGTCTGTTATAAAACTTGTCCATTTAAGCCATGTCTGAGAATATCAGTCTTGTCCATTCAAGTCGCTGTCTGTTATCAAACCTGTTCAGTCAGACAACTGTCTGTTATACGTCTTATACAATAACGTCACTGCCTTTAATATTATTAGTCCAGTCAAATTACTGTCTGTGATCAGTCTGGTCCAGTCTAGTCGCTGTCTGTCCACTAGAAACAGGTTTTAACTTTCGCATATAGCTCGTGCTCGTGCAACATTAAAACAACAACAAAATGGACACCATTTTGAAAAAATAACAAAACATAAACATAAAAAGTCCACACTCCTCCTTATACTATAAACCAAAAAACAACATCATGAAGAAAACTGATTGATCAGGATGCGTACTAGCAAATTATGTTTAGATATCATCAATGATTGAAGTGGATTTTAATGACTGAATTAAATTGCATTATTTGAATAACGAATTAAAATATTTTTTATATAAAATCTATCAAGAGGAAAAATGCATGAAACTTGGCATAACATGCCCATAAATATTACTATCAATATAATAAATTGTTATAAAGATTGGTTTACGCTTTCTCTTAAATATAAAACTGCTATAAAGACTGGTTTGCGCTTTCCCTTATATACAAAACTGTAATAAAGACTGGTTTGCGTTTTCCCTTGTATACAAAACTGTAATAAAGAAGGGTTTACGCTTTACATTTCATACTAAACTGTAATAAAGACTGGTTTGCACTTTACCTTATATAAATAACTGTGGTAATAAATACGGGTTTAAGCTTTACCTTTAATACAAAACTGTAGTAAAGACTGGTTTGCGCTTTACCTTTATACTAAACTGTAATAAAGACTGGTTTGCGCTTTACCTTATATAAACAACTGTGGTAATAAAAGACGGGTTTACGCTTTACCTTTTATAATAAACTGTAATAAAGACTGGTTTGCACTTTCCTTTATATAAACAACTGTGGTAATAAAGACTGGTTTCCGCTTTACCTTTTATACTAAACTGCAATAAAGACGGGTTTAAGCTTTACCTTTTATACTAAACTGCAATATAGACAGGTTTAAGCTTTACCTTTTATACTAAAATGTAATAAAGACTGATTTGCGCTTTACTCTTTATACTAAACTGTAATAAAGACTGGTTTGCGCTTTCCTTTATATGAAGAAGTTTATTAAATATAAATTCAATAGGCCACATGACCCGTGATAAAAACAAAATACACAAATAAACATAACAAATGACATAGCAAGTGGAGCACATTTACCAATTTATGAGTACATGTACATACATTCGAAAGAGGTAAAATGTCCCGTCGTAGACGGAGAAGGTGATGTTGAAACGTAATATTATACTTATCCTCATCATATATAAACAACTGTGGTAATAAAGACTGGTTTACGCTTTACCTTATATCCTAAACTGTAATAAAGAAGGGTTTACGCTTTACCTTATATCCTAAACTGTAATAAAGACAGGTTTGCGCTTTACCTTATATCCTAAACTGTAATAAAAACTGGTTTGCGCTTTCCCTTATATAAACAACTGTGGTAATATAGACAGGTTTACGCTTTACTTTTTATACAAAACTGTAATAAAGACGGGTTTGCGCTTTCCCTTATATAAACAACTGTGGTAATAAAGACAGGTTTACGTTTTACCTTTTATACAAAACTGTAATAAAGACTGGTTTGCGCTTTACATTTCATACTAAACTGTAATAAAGACTGGTTTGCGCTTTACCTTATATCCTAAACTGTCATAAAAACTGGTTTGCGCTTTCCCTTATATAAACAACTGTGGTAATATAGACAGGTTTACGCTTTACTTTTTATACAAAACTGTAATAAAGACGGGTTTGCGCTTTCCCTTATATAAACAACTGTGGTAATAAAGACAGGTTTACACTTTACCTTTTATACAAAACTGTAATAAAGACTGGTTTGCGCTTTACATTTCATACTAAACTGTAATAAAGACTGGTTTGCGCTTTACCTTATATCCTAAACTGTAATAAAAACTGGTTTGCGCTTTCCCTTATATAAACAACTGTGGTAATATAGACAGGTTTACGCTTTACTTTTTATACAAAACTGTAATAAAGACGGGTTTGCGCTTTCCCTTATATAAACAACTTTGGTAATAAAGACAGGTTTACGCTTTACCTTTTATACAAAACTGTAGTAAAGACTGGTTTACGCTTTACCTTTTATATTAAACTGTAATAAAGACGGGTTTACGCTTTCCCTTATATAAACAACTGTGGTAATAAAGACAGGTTTACGCTTTACCTTTTATACAAAACTGTAGTAAAGACTGGTTTATGCTTTACCTTTTATATTAAACTGTAATAAAGACGGGTTTACGCTTTCCCTTATATAAACAACTGTGGTAATAAAGACAGGTTTACGCTTTACCTTTTATACACAACTGTAGTAAAGACTGGTTTACGCTTTACCTTTTATATTAAACTGTAATAAAGACGGGTTTACGCTTTCCCTTATATAAACAACTGTGGTAATAAAGACAGGTTTACGCTTTACCTTTTATACAAAACTGTAGTAAAGACTGGTTTACGCTTTACCTTTTATATTAAACTGTAATAAAGACGGGTTTACGCTTTCCCTTATATAAACAACTGTGGTAATAAAGACAGGTTTACGCTTTACCTTTTATACAAAACTGTAATAAAGACAGGTTTACGCTTTACTCTTTATACTAAACTGTAATAAAGACGGGTTTGCGCTTTCCCTTAATATAAACAACTGTGGTAATAAAGACCGGTTTGCACTTTCATTTATATAAACAACTGTGGTAATAAAGACCGGTTTGCACTTTCCTTTATATAAACAACTGTGGTAATAAAGACCGGTTTGCACTTTCCTTTATATAAACAACTGTGGTAATAAAGACCGGTTTGCACTTTCCTTTATATAAACAACTGTGGTAATAAAGACCGGTTTGCACTTTCCTTTATATAAACAACTGTGGTAATAAAGACCGGTTTGCACTTTCCTTTATATAAACAACTGTGGTAATATAGACAGGTTTACGCTTTACTCTTTATACAAAACTGTAATAAAGACGGGTTTACGCTTTCCCTTATATAAACAACTGTGGTAATATAGACAGGTTTACGCTTTACTTTTTATACAAAAATGTAATAAAGACTGATTTGCGCTTTACTCTTTATACTAAACTGTAATAAAGACCGGTTTGCGCTTTACCTTTTATACAAAACTGTAATAAAGACTGGTTTGTGCGTTCCCTTAATATAAACAACTGTGGTAATAAAGACGGGTTCACGCTTTACTCTTTATACTAAACTGTAATAAAGACGGGTTCACGCTTTACCGTATATACAAAACTGTAATAAAGACGGGTTTACGCTTTACCTTATATACAAAACTGTTATAAAGACTGGTTTACGCTTTCTATTACATACTAAACTGTTATAAAGACGGGTTTACGCTTTACCGTATATACAAAACTGTTATAAAGACGGGTTTACGCTTTCCCTTATATAAACAACTGTGGTAATAAAGACGGGTTTACGCTTTCCCTTATATAAACAACTGTGGTAATAAAGACGGGTTTACGCTTTCCCTTTTATACAAAACCGTTATATAAAGGTATATAAGCTTTCCCTTTTATAAACAACTGTTGACATTTCTGTATGAAGCAGTTTTTGAATTCATTGTGGGAAAAATAATCACTGTTCAAAGGAAACACTTTCTCTTTTGCTTCATATTTTTACTTTTGCATAAAAGTTATACGTTGTTTCCGATGTAAGGACTTTAACCTACGATGTTTCGAAAGGCAAACGACTCGAAACGTAGCGGATCAGGGAACTTATTAACCCTTTACCTCATATAGACGCCTTATATCGATTATTTTGTAATAACTATTTTCTTTCCATTTCTGTAATTAGTGTTTTCAAATCTCTGGTTTTAACTTTCAGTATATTGGACAGGGCTAATGAGTGGGGTAAGATATATATCAAGTGGACAACACGGGTCATTAACCAGGTTGTATTATTGCACGGTTTACGGTACCTCGAGGTCAATTGTAAACCCTTTCCCACATACAACATACCGGCAGTACAGGTGCGAGAATCAGAAAACACGTGTGAGGAGAATTGTCCGCCGTGATATAAGTGAAATACAGTTCGAAACTGCGTTAAACTCAAATCAAGCAGTCAACCAACAAGTATTGCATACCCGGTTCTGACCGATGGATACAAATTAGTTGTTTATCATTTGCCAAATGCAGACGAAATGTAATCCTTTGGTAAACATTGTGGAATATGAGCATTTTTCGATTTTCACAATGATTTCATTTTTTTTCAATTACATTACTTTCATTAAATATTTCCGACATGTTTACATTAATTGCTTTCAAATTCATCTGCTGGCTACTTTCGATTATGTAGCCCAACATGACAGCAGTAACATTTTCTCGACTTTGTACAAAGATCAGAGCCGTGTGAAGTGATCTTGGTGGGTCATAATGACATTCCGTAAAGGATAATATAAAGGTTAACCCTTTCCCTCATACGACAATTCTGCAGCAGACGACTTTGAACATATTTTGTCAAAAAATAGAAAACCTCTATAATTCAATAATGGATAACCTATGACTAAAAGTGGAAAACATTGTGGCAAAAGGAGAAATTGCTCGTTCTGAGCAATTTCTTCTTTTGTCACTATGTTTTCAAAAAGCCGTCTGCTGCAGAGGCGTCAGAACGCGTCTATATAAGGAAAAGGGTTAAATGGCGTTAAATTATATGTTTCTGTCGGAAGATGCATTCACTTCCGTATAACATACATGTATATGCGAATGGTGAAATATTCTGGTGAGACTGTGCAGATGTAACAGGTTCGTCGTATGAGTCTTTAACGTACACATTAATAACACACTCAAGGAATATATACATGCGTGTCGGAATGTCTGTTTAAAATACTCGACTACGATATAAAATTATCCACTTTCTTATAAACTACATTTGAACCGTCCCGCGAGAAAACCAATATTATGATGATCCGGGTCCTACTTCACAATGTTGGTTTTCACGCGGGACGGCTCATTTGCACTGTCTCTGATATTATCTCTTAAGAGTATGCTTGTGATTTCTATGTCGAACTGAAACGTTATTTATGCTAACCTCCGTAGAAGAAAGAATGTATATGTTTATAAAACACTTTATATCATCAATAATCTTTAATAATAAACTGTTCGACCAATTGGTCTTTATCAAGATTTGATTTGACAATTTGATTTCTTCAACACCAGAATGGACAGCAATTTAATTTCCGTTTTGTTTTTAAATCTTGATAGAGACCAAGTGGTTGAAAATTTGATAATAAAAGAGTATTAATGTTATAAAGTGTTTATTAATTGACTTTCTTCCCTTTGGAAGATCTAATATACAAAGAATTTACGTATTACTCCTTCTTCTTTAGATTTAAATATTGATAAAGACCAATTGTTAATCTAAACGTCTAAATTCGATTTTCGGACTAAATCTAAATCGCCGGTAATCCAAAAAGTGAACTACATATTAAGATTTAGATTTAGGCGAAAGTCTAAATTAAAAGGTTTTGTGCTCTTCTATACAACTTAACCAGTACTTAATAACCCTTTTTGATGCATACATATAAACTGGAAATCTTCCTCTCTCTCAAAGAACTGCGTCATTAATTGTTCTCAATGGTACCGCTTCAAGCAGTATGTATGTACCTTTTCAACACACACACATTTTCTAAAACCCCACAGTTCTGAACCGTACAATATCATTGGCGTCATTTTACTGTCATATCTCTTGAAGAAGGTACTATGATCTATAGGCAAACAGGATCTTAAACTGTTAAATAAGGTCACAAATACATGTTTCGCTTTTGTAGACATTCTCTCAGCCATCATATGTCCCCTTTGTATTTACTGGTACGAATAACGAGTGAGCCCACTTAAGTCGAGTTTATTAAAACACTTTATCTAGAGAGGTAACAACAAATACACACTATACGTTAAATGTTCTGCAACAATGTCTCCAGAACACGCTTTGTTACATCTAAGCGATTTCACCGCTTCTACTACTTCACTGTTTGTAATTTCTGTAGCATATCTTTAAAACCACTATTGGCCATTTCTGTATTACTCACAGCATCCGTTATTTCTCTAGTTTCATCGATTCCAATGTCATTCGGTAACACTTCTTCACTAGAAGACTTATCTGCAGAACTCATATCATCAGTTATAGTACTGGCCTTTTTATTTGCATCTTTGGTGCCAACATCACTGCTATCTTGGAATAATTTTTTAAAATGGGCAAATCACTCACGTAATGGGATAGGATTAGTTTTTTTTTTGGATTACCGTTGCTATATTTCTTCAACTTCTGCCAAAATAACTTTTTTTTTTATATTATTCTAGATATCATTTAAACATAATGTATACTACTCTTGTTTTATAGTACGAAAATTTGCACTGTATGTTTTCTTGGCCTCTAAATATCTTTGTAAATCAAATTGTGAATTAGTAGATCTGTACTTGCGTAAACACGTTATTTTGCTTCTGTTTAATCTCTTACACCCATGATTACACCATCTGACTCATTGCGATGTATAATATTGTGTTTTTTACACGCTGTAATACCATCACTATGCTGTAACAATTTGCTTTCTATCACATTTAAAATATCATCCGGTGATGAACTAGGATTATCTATCAAAGTATCAAGCTCAAGTAAATTTCCATCAACTAGGTCGGTCATAAAAAACGCAGTTTTGGAACAATAGAACGTTTTGAGGTGTAAACTTAATATTTGATACAGTTTTGTATTTTTGTGATCTAGATTTGCATTCATTATGCAAACTAAGCCTGTTGCCTATAGTTGCACTAATCGGAAAATGGTTACTTTCTGTATTATCGCACACTTCAAAGTGTAACAATAGCATTCAGCAGTTCATGTGTTACAATTATGTTATCAATTACACTTTTCCCTAAAGGACTTATACATGTAAATGTATAATATCCTATGGAATAATCTTTCGATCAGCGTCCATTTGTAATACTTAATTTGTATTCTTTGTATATGATTAACTATATCATGTAATTCCAGAAACTGTATTACACCAGGATCATTAATTTTACTTCGCAATCCTTCAATATTTCAACTGTAATATTTCAATGTGTTTGATGTGTCTGGGCTTTGACCATTTTCGTATAGGACACTAATATCATTGTTGTGACCTAATTACTTTCTTGAATACTCTGTAATTGCCGTTTTGTGTCGATTGGTCTCTACATAGCTCTCCATTTCTGTAATATGCGAACATTCTCCTTTTTCGCAATTTGTCTATTGTCTGTCTCTGGTAAATAGAAAACGTGTGATACTCTGGAAAATGTACGGCATCGCCATTTTCTTTCGACTCGAAATCAAATCGTGTGTACAAATGGAACTAAAATGCAAAATGATATTTTATAAATATTGATTGCATTCAGAAATTTGAATATGTTCTTAGCATGGGATATTAACGTTGATATTCTTATTCTTTATCGCGATTTAGAGGCCCGTTTGGAAATTATTTTATGTCCAGAAAAGCAAATTTTCAACCGCATTTTCAATTTTCCGTTGAAAACATTTGCCTCGGAGAATAATATAAAAATCAGAAGACAACTTTAAAACAGACATTTGCTGAATCGTCCTAGCAGTTTTAAAATTACTGCAGTTTGTAGGCAGAAACACTGATTTAATATGGCAGTGGAACTCATAAGTCACGACTGAATATCGTACTGTGTCACCATGTGTATACTGTATCACTATGTGTAGCGAAACTGCACAGAGGCGAAGTCGTTGATCTACACGTCATATATTAAGCCAGAATAATAAATATATCATTACCCACACACAGCTATCACTATAAACAGACACCAATAACAAGATTGATAAATATTATGCCTATCGATTTGTCGAGGCATACATGTAGATTGACAAACAAAATAAACATTTTATGCTGATCGTAAAACTCATCAACATGGGCAGGAAAAACGCCCCTTAACTTTAATGTATCGATGGCTTGGCGTGAAACGGTTGTAACTCAAATTGGTATTTTTTTTATCAAGGTTAATCACCTTGCCATAAAGTCTTTATAAGCGTTAAATCATTTTACTTGGTAAACAATGGAAATTTAGGTGCCATTGCTCGTTCTGAGCAATGGCACCTAAATTTGCATTGTTTACAAAGGGGTCAAAATTGCCCCTAAACCAGGGTTGTCAAAATAGGTTTTAAGTTACAACCGTTTCACGCCAAGCCCTCGGTATGTTGAAGTAGTTCCGTCGTTAGTGGCACGTGAATAATATTTTATTGCAATATCAATGCTAGCTATATCAATGGATACTGCATCATGTTGTATATGGAAAATAGAAGGTCCAATATTAAAGTATAATACGACGGCATAAGTATACATATACTTATTTTGGAATATATCATTCTCATTTCAAGTTGTATTAATTCATTGAAAATATACATCAATATATGCAGGAAAGTGGCCTTATACAGGGGAATCTGTTGTAACCTACCTCGACATCTTCAGACTAAAGATATATCATTATAACCTCAAGAATATGGTATAGTTACCTGTAAATGTATAGTCCTATACTGTAAGCTTGACTGCATTGAATTTTTCTTTAATACAACATAATGATAATGTGTCTTTATCAAATTATTGAATAAAAATAATTTAGAAATAAAAGTAACTTTTTAGGAAATTATCCGCGAAGTTTTTGAACATTAACATTGAGATATCAAGGTATGATCTAGGAGTTTTAATGCTTAAATGATTAACGGGATATCATAAATCGCACTAATGGACGCGTTTTCGTGTTATGAATTTAGAATAAAACGCGTTTGATATTAGTTATTTATGATGAATTGTGTTTAATAAGGGGCCGGGCTGAGTGGATGAAATATTTCAACTCTTAACACCATCTCACGTCCTAGTCTGTATGACAACAGGCTAAATAGTCATGACAACAACATCTTTTGTTTATAAGACATGGTTAATACAAAGGAGAGAAGAATGATGATAATTTCAGATTGAGTATACACGATATCACTTTCGATGTCTCACGACAGTCATCAATTAACGGCATTCTAATGACATTTGTTACATTGATGGTATAAACAAACATCCACGAAACATGAACATACCATATGGAATGTACGTTAAGACATAAAAAACATTTATTTGTGTATATTCTTCAATATCCCACTAAACTCTGCGTTAAAGCACGTATGTCTTTACGATACTGTCTGCTGTCTATACGAATATGTAGTAGATTGTTCGTGTTAACGTGTAAGCACAAACATATTACCTATGAGGTATAAGAAGTGAGGTATTTAATGGGAATGATTAAATTATATAAAATTGAACAGGTGTTCCGTGCCTACATGAAGACATCAACGTTTCTTTACCCAAAATGGTGTCATAAAAACACAATAAAACGCCCTCTGCATTAGGTAGCGAATCTCAACACCGTCAAATAGATAGTATTCTACCCGTATTATCACTTTCTGCTTTTAACCATATTTCAGACACACTGTTTAGGGAACAGATGTTAAGAGTGAACTGCGTGGTTTTTGTTAAATCTTTTCCCACATATAGACGCTTTCTGACTCCTCCGCAGCAGACTACTTTTAAAAACATTGTGACAAACGGAGAAATTGCTCAACACGTGCAATTTCCCCCTTCGCCACCATGCTTTCAACTCTTTTCAATTTTAGAGATTTATCATATTTCTAACTAAATGTTTTCAAAGTCGTCTGCTGCAGATTTATTGCATTAAGGACAGGGTTAAAGACGGAGTACATCTTTGTTTTAAAAGATTAAATTGAGATTGATCAGGTAAATGTCTGACCCTTCAACGTCAGAGGTCAATTATCCCTTTCCAACATACAACATACGGCAAAGCTGCACCAGACGACTTTGACAGTATGTATATAAACATATATTTAACTTCTATAAATGAACATTTATTATATCTTAAAACGTCTTCTGCTGCCGATGCATCGGAAAGCGTCTGTGTGTTAAACCCTTTCCCACCTGTAGATGCATTTAGACGCAATAAAGGCAGACAACTTTTGAAAACATTGTGGCCAAAGGTGAAATTGCTCATCATGAGCAAGTTCACCTTTGGCCACAATGTTTTCAACTTTATTTTACAATTAAGATATCTTTTATAGAGATTTTTAAGGTTTTTGTCATTATGTTTTCAAATTCGTCTGCTGCAGATTTGCTGTATGTGGGAAAGGAGTTATAGGGTTATATATTGGGTTTATAAGAAAAGCTGACCTTTGACATGTCAACTGCAGACATATAACCTTACTAGAAAGTGTCCAGTCCTAACAAAGTGGTCAGCTAACCTAGTGCTTGCCGTCATTTCCGTTGTGGCACCAGGAAACACTGTGAAATATACCAGCATATAATATGATAGCAGTGTAGGCATGTTAATATATTTAAGCCCTGAACAAATAACATACAACCTCATTTTAAAACGTGTGCTCTGCCTTTGTTATGAAAACCATTACAATATTATGAAGTCAATACATATAGTATATTTTTCTTGCAATACCTAGTATTATGAGATGACGTAAATAAATTATAAGTTTTTAAGAAAGTCTACATTATTTTTATCTGCCATCGTACACATAGACCGAAACAAACCAAAGACCAATCTACGGGCGATTTGAAATTAATGGCAATACGATCAAATTGTAAACCAGGTTATAATAATTTCTCTCGAGCCATATAGGATGTAGCGAGCACAGAGCAGTCTGATCAGACTTCACGGAGAAACAGGCTGATTTGGATCTTGGATGAACGCGAAGTTCAGTTTTCTGACATGGCCGAAATATCTTTCACTGTGACAGGCATCAGCACGACACATTACCGAGTGAACACTGTCTTTTACTTAAGCAATCTGCTTAGTGTTCTGGAACAAATACAGTAAGAACAGATAAGAGCTCGTTTATTAGTGTGGTTTGTGCATAGTTTAACACATACGAAGCAATATTACAATACAATTCTCCACACACGGCCTAACGATCCGATTGGTCGATAGCAAAATGAATATATGAATAAATAAATATACCTTAGTACATATACGCAAAGATAAGAATGGTGGACTACCATGATTGATTATATTAAGAATAGCGAAATATGACAATCACATATAAAAGGCTCTCCAATGACATATATCTCTGGCTATTGCCATTAGTCTGTTCCAAGTATCTTTATTGCTACATCCACTGTCCTTTTCAGTGCACAAACATTGACGTCGACATTGGGCCCGTTTTTCACCAATAATTCCGAATAACACATTAATTCTGAATCGCGGATGCACTGGCTGATCTGAATACGCACACGCCTTATGGTTTATGGAAAAAGCTACAAATAATAATTGTGCTAACTTTTTTTCTCAGAATGCTTGCACTTTCTTTTCAAGTTTTTAACTCAGAGTGGTTTCCCTTGTTTCAGATATGCTTATGACTAAGCAAATTTACGCCAAATACATCTGCGGTCAGGCTAATCTACTACGTTCACTTACGGATGGGATACAGTCAAATTGCTTGAACAAATATAAAACTGGCTGTCTGGGGTGGACCTAAGGCGTATATGGGCATACAGCCATTATAAATTAGAAATTAAACGGGCATAAACATGGAGTTTGATCGTATCTTTAAACATGTAAATAAATAAATAAAGATGGTATAGAAAATTGAATTTTCTTTCATAATAATTGCCTAACTGTCATAATATCTGCCCTTTCTGCTTTCATTCATATTATACAAATATAAAACTGGATGTCTTGGGTGGACCTAAGGCTTATATGGGCATACAGCCATTATAAATTAGAAATTAAACGGGGATAAACATGGAGTTTGATCGTATCTTTAAACATGTAAATAAATAAATAAAGGTGGTATAGAAAAAATTGGATTTTCTTTGATAATAATTGCCTAACTGTCATAATATCTGCCCTTTCTGCTTTCATTCATATTATACGAGGGGTAATAGGAATTTTTGTTATAAAGTGACACAAATCCAGCTTGTAGAACATAAATCTGATTTTATCAAAAGTCCAATATGTTTTCATAATTGGTTGTTGAGTAAAATTTCTTTGAGAATATGAAAAATGTAAGTACCATGGAGGCGGGCGGTAGTAACGTCATTCGGACGTCTGCGTTTGAGGTGAAACATGTCGGTTTGAAAACGTGAATAAATCTCTTAATAACAAATAATAAATAAACTCCCCAGTAGCCATTGATAAAATATATTCTAACCTACTGTTTATCGGAATTCGTAACATTGATATGTAATAAAGGACAATTCTTCTGGTGAAAAACGACACTGGCTCTGTTCCTTTCAACGTCAGAACAGGCTCTCTTGCAAGTGACATTAGTTTCGTACTAAATTATCTCCTCCAGCCATGAACAAATTGTAAGCGTACACATAGATAGTGACTGCCTGACACCTGGTGAACTCCAATAAGTTCTCATTTCCAAAGATTATTTTGTTTTTTATCTACGTTTTGATATCAGTTTTTATGAATCACAATGTTTCAGTTTTTCATTTGACGTCATTTTGTATGTGACATACATGCACGTCGCTAAGCAACTTGACTATTGTGATCTTCTGTCGGTGTATATTTGAAATATACACAGTTTAATCTTTTACTTTCTTGTACAATTACGGTGTTGCTCTCCTATGTCTTAACTTAAATTTATAACTAAACTAATGGACAATATTAAAAATACTAAGTCGCCATAAAGTAGAACAAAGATAAATATACATACTATATGAATTTCATCAATATGTATCAACTAATACAAACGTTACTAAGAAAGTCTACTACTTTTGGATAACCCCTCGTACTTGTAAATTCAATACAAAAATAGGTCTATACGGGCAAAGGAAATGTCGTTAGTCTAAATTATCCACATTGTCCTTTATATCTGAATTGTGTATATATACAACCTGGAGTTGAAGTGAGTGTTTCCAGTATGGAAAGAGAGAGAGGGGACAGAGAGTGAGAGAGGAGAGAGAGAGAGAGAGGAGAGAGAGAGAGAGAGAGAGAGAGGAGAGAGAGAGAGGAGAGAGAGAGAGAGAGAGTGAGGAGAGAGAGAGAGAGAGAGAGAGGAGAGAGAAGAGGAGAGAGAGGAGAGAGAGAGAGAGAGAGAGAGAGAGAGAGAGAGAGAGAGAGGAGAGATAGAGAGAGAGAGAGAGAGAGAGAGAGAGAGGTGAGAGAGAGGAGAGAGAAGAGAGAGAGAGAGAGAGAGGAGAGAGAGAGAGAGGAGAGAGAGAGAGATGAGAGAGAGGAGAGAGAGAGAGGAGAGAGAGGAGAGACGGGAGGTGAGGAGAGGGCGAGTGAGAGGCGAGAGGGAGAGAGAGGGAGAGAGAGAGGAGATGAGAAGGAGAGAGAGGGAGGGAGAGAGAGAGGGAGAGAGGGTGAGAGAGAGAGAGAGAGAGGAGAGAGAGAGAGAGAGTGAGAGAGAGGAGAGTGAGAGAGAGAGAGAGATGAGAGAGAGAGAGAGAGAGAGAGAGAGAGAGAGGAGGGAGAGAGAGAGAGAGAGAGAGAGAGAGAGAGAGAGAGTAGAGAGAGCGTTTTATCACTATATCAGTATGTTTTGCAATGAACCATGGAGATTAATGCGAAACACCGTGGAAAAGTGTTTTCAACAAACCACATAGTAATCCCGGAATGCGTCATTTCAATTAAAAGTGATGAAGTGATTCATGCAAAATGTCGACAAAAATCATGAAAGGTGTATGTCTATATTCTATATGTCTTGATTTGGCCAAATATATTAAACACGCTTTAGAAACAAGAAATAACTACATAAACAAGAAATAAACTACATACACAAGAAATAACTACATACACAAGAAATAACTTACATACACAAGAAATAACTACATACACAAGAAATAACTACAATAACTACATACATAAGAAATAACTACATACACAAGAAATAACTACATACACAAGAAATAATTACAGTTGGCAGTTCGAACCCCCAGCTAACCCTAACCCAGCTCGATGTTACAATGACTATAGCTATCCGAAGAGTAAATGATATTTGAGGATAGTCCTTTACGATGTAACATTGACTATAGCTAACCGAAGAGCAAGTGATATTTGAGGATAGTGCTTTACGATGTAAAAATGACTACAGATAACCGAAGAGTAAGTGATATTTGAGGATAGTGCTTTACGATGTAAAAATGACTACAGCTAACCGAAGAGTAAGTGATATTTGAGGATAGTGCTTTACGATGTAACAATGACTATAGCTAACCGAAGAGTAAGTGATATTTGAGGATAGTGCTTTACGATGAAACAATGACTATAGCTATCCGAAGAGTAAGTGATATTTGAGAATAGTGCTTTAAGATGTAACAATGACTATAGCTAACCGAAGAGTAAGTGATATTTGAGGATGGTGCTTTAAGATGAAACAATGACAATAGCTATCCGAAGAGTAAGTGATGTTTGAGAATAGTGCTTTACGATGTAACAATGACTATAGCTAACCGAAGAGTAAGTGATATTTGAGAATAGTGCTTTACGATGTAAAAATGACTATAGCTAACCGAAGAGTAAGTGATATTGAGGATAGTGCTTTAAGATGAAACACTGACAATAGCTATCCGAAGAGTAAGTGATATTTGAGGATAGTCCTTTACGATGTAACATTGACTATAGCTAACCGAAGAGCAAGTGGTATTTGAGGATAGTGCTTTACGATGTAACAATGACTATAGCTAACCGAAGAGTAAGTGATATTTGAGGATAGTGCTTTAAGATAAAACAATGACAATAGCTATCCGAAGAGTAAGTGATATTTGAGGATAGTGCTTTACGATGTAACAATGACTATAGCTATCCGAAGAGTAAGTGATATTTGAGCATAGTCCTTTACGATGTAACAATGACTATAGCTAACCGAAGAGTATGTGATATTTGAGGATAGTGCTTTACGATGAAACAATGACTATAGCTAACCGAAGAGTAAGTGATATTTGAGGATAGTGGCTTTACGATGTAACAATGACTATAGCTATCCGAAGAGTAAGTGATATTTGAGGATAGTCCTTTACGATGTAACAATGACTATATCTAACCGAAGATTAAGTGATATTTGAGGATAGTGCTTTAAGAGGTAACAATGACTATAGCTATCCGAAGAGTAAGTGATATTTGAGGATAGTGCTTTACGATGTAACAATGACTATAGCTATCCGAAGAGTAAGTGATATTTGAGAATAGTGCTTTACGATGTAACAATGACTATAGCTAACCGAAGAGTAAGTGATATTTGAGGATAGTGCTTTACGATGAAATAATGACTACAGCCAACCGAAGAGTAAGTGATATTTGAGGATAGTGCTTTACGATGTAATAATGACTATAGCTAACCGAAGAGTAAGTGATATTTGAGAATAGTGCTTTACGATGTAAAATGACTATAGCTAACCGAAGAGTAAGTGATATTTGAGGATAGTGCTTTACGATGAAACAATGACTACAGCTAACCGAAGAGTAAGTGATATTTGAGGATAGTGCTTTACGATGTAAAAATGACTATAGCTAACCGAAGAGTAAGTGATATTTGAGAATAGTGCTTAACGATGTAAAAATGATTATAGCTAACCGAAGAGTAAGTGATATTTGAGGATAGTGCTTTACGATGTAACAATGACTATAGCTAACCGAAGAGTAAGTGATATACGAGGATAGTGCTTTACGATGTAAAAATGACTACAGCTAACCGAGGAGTAAGTGATATTTGAGGATAGTGCTTTACGATGTAAAAATGACTACAGATAACCGAAGAGTAAGTGATATTTGAGGATAGTGCTTTACGATGTAAAAATGACTACAGCTAGCCGAAGAGTAAGTGATATTTGAGGATAGTGCTTTACGATGTAACAATGACTATAGCTAACCGAAGAGTAAGTGATATTTGAGGATAGTGCTTTACGATGTAAAAATGACTACAGCTAACCGAAGAGTAAGTGATATTTGAGGATAGTGCTTTACGATGTAAAAATGACTACAGCTAACCGAAGAGTAAGTGATATTTGAGGATAGTGCTTTACGATGTAAAAATGACTAGTTTACCCTTTCCCGTATGCGGACGTTTTTTGATGCATCTTTAGTATAGTTTAATTTAAACTTATCTATGTTACATCCATTGCGAAACAAACTCTTAGCTTTTTATTAATTACGCTCGAGTTCTGCTTCTTGAAGACTTAACCAGTTCTCCCGCCGTGTGTGTTGAAAATAAAATCGCGAAGACAGAATCTGCTCATGACGGGATACGAACCGGAAACTTTGGTACGAGAGGCCGACGCTCTACCTCTGCACCACTGTCTTCCACGAGAAAAAGAAAACTGGTCTTCAATGACATCTTTAGAATAATGCTCCAAATCTTTGTCTACGTACATATTAAAGACGTCGCAATGTCGATTTTGTTATATGTGGGAAAAGGTTAACTGTCTGTTATAGATCACACATAGATCATGGTATCCTATAAACTGTATATAAACGTGTCAATTCGCTATAAACAAACCGATACCATCTATACAGTATAATTAAACGCTCTTTAGTGCACAGATGTACAGGTAAATCCATAGATTGCAAACTCGGATGCAATGTTATGTACGAATGTCACTATTTATCCAAGTCGTTATTGCTTAATGGTAGGTATTTTATTATACGGTTTATACAGTACATCATGATAAATGTCCCATTTTTCTAACTGAAATAAATATTCAATTTTGGATACAATCACTTTTTAAGTATAATTCACATTTAAAATTAATGTTCTTTTAAAATCAGATTTTCGGCAATTGGTGAATTCATATAAATACAAAAAAAAAATAGATAATGAAATCAAAGATGCCGTTTAAGAATGAAAATATATTTATTCAAACTTATCTTAAGCAGCCACCCAGAGGAGAGTCAAAATGTGGGTACTGAACACCTACGGCTAATTAATAAAAGTCAAATAAAGAATATTTTGTTTT
>JASEVX010000004.1:112691519-112721112 GCA_031761405.1 Serripes groenlandicus | reverse complement strand
AATCTCACTAGAATGATTGCACGATACAATTAGATCGTTGTTCTCTCACGAATATGAAGCTCTATAATTAACCGAAGTCCCGGACTCTAACTTTATATCCGTATTAATATTTAATGCAAAAAGTGTCAGATAAAAAATGTTACCTAATATATATACGTAGGAATCATTCTACGAATCGTGTTCATACATTAGAGAAACTAAATGTAATGCTCTTTTTTGTTAAGGAATATGAATGAAGGAACAGGGCGGAATCGTATAACACAAAGATAAACACATGAAGAAAAATTGAAAAGAGAAATACAAAATAAATACAAACATTTAAAAGGTTTGATATAGCTTTCTATCTAAATGTGCTGTATTGTTTTCGTTATGCATATAGTTGTTAAAAATATGGCAATGTAAAGCTAGCCGATGAAAGAAAAACACTAATATTTTTTTAGGACAAAGCAAGAAACATTATAGGCATGAATTAGTAGATATCGGTGCTGCATACCTTCAAACGGCAAACGTGATAGTTCACACATCTTTTATTTAAAATAATATCCCAAAATATTCTCTTATTCCCAAATGACATCTTTTCTTTGAACCTCTAGACCAAGTTATGCATGTAATTCAAGCAAATGTGTGCCAAGTCAGCAATAGCTCATCGTGCATTTTAGTGACTATTTCCAGCTTTTTGTTGTTATCATTTGTGTGCAGTCCTTCTTTGTTCGATGCTTTTGGAAACAATGCTAACTATGGATATATCATCTTTTTTTTGTAATCGTCTTTATTTGAACTAGTTTATAGTTTTAGAATATCAATACCATCCATATATGCAGGAATAATAATGAATGAACGCATAACAGATACGCAAATAACACACTTTAAGTTTGAAGGTTGAATTTAATTCACCTTGCATGTATTCAGATGCACATCACAGACATGTTGGTCGAGTCTGTATACAGAATCAACCAATATTATTACAGTATTAGCATGCACACGCTCTAGTAGAGCACGAAGAACGCATATCAAATCAAATGTTTATTTATATACGCCATGTATGAGATAGATAATGCTGTGATCATAACATTGTATAAAATTATTCTAGTGATCAATCAAATTGATAATTAAGGGAATGTAAAATAATGAGTTGTTACAAAAGCACACCAAATCCTTTCAGCTTACAATAACCGAAACTAATAATTTTGCCACGTCCCGGGAAAATCGATCTACATACATTGACGACCATCAAAGATCCTGATAAATTACATGTCCCCTTTGACTGAATTTCGAATCGGGTCCTACATGTTCGAAAAGCAGTCATACATACCTGGAACCTCCGGAGGCTGGTTATGACAAAAACCGAACACACAAGAAAGCAATTTATTGTAAGTGCAATTGACTTTCAAAATTTTAGAAGCTCGCTTTCATGTGTCGTTGCTCTGTTATATTAGTGAAGTAAATACATAAACTCGAAATGAAAATGAGTATTATTTGTGACTTGAATTTCAAATAAATTGCACGTTATGTTAATGCATAGCTGATTTACGTTGACACTTTTACTTTGAACTCATCAGATTCGATTGTAAATGTTAGCACAATAGAATGATGATACTCAATTTCAACGTATTCTGCATATCTATATCACTCAAGGGCGCTGTGTTTATGAAAGTAAACCATGATTCTATAAAGTCATGGTCGCTTTTGTACAGGAGCCGCGTCTTCTGATATTGGATAAGTGTTGCATATGCGTACAATGAAGACTCTCTCATTGAACTGCGCATGCGCACACTATATATATATATTCACTACCCACTTACGTGTTTCATTGCCGTAAATGCATCTGCATATAACAATGGAAGTGAATGCCCTCTAATTCCTAGTGGGTCCAATGGTCAATAATGGTATATGTTTGCACGGGAACATTTTGTAGAGAGTATTTTCATTTTAAAGCCATGTGAAATGTGTATTTAACGTTCACCCTTTTCCTGACGTGATGTGACATTTTCTGTATTGTTTTTGTTATTACTTTATTCAGATGAGGACAAGAGAAAGTTGATGCAAGGGCATCAATGTCGCCGGAAAAGACTGCATTGATTTATTTATGTATTCTTGACTTTCCTTAGTCTATTAGGCACATTGAAATGAAAACATTTACTTATAAATGTTATATTCACCTATACATTAGGGTATCTATAAAAAATTAACGAAATGTGTACACATTTATCTTGGCTTAAATTTAATTTTGCTGTTGTTACTTATTTAAATAATAGTATTCATTCATATAATTTCAATGTTTGTCAATCTTATTCGAATCACAAGGTAAATATCCTGGTATTGCTTTAAAGGGAGGTAATTTGAAGAAAACAAAAGTCTTCAAAAGGAGAAATATATCAGCATTACCGTCTACAGTTTAAATTGTTCTATTGTTTGTGGATTTAAAAATGTTCTTTTTTTCTTATTTCTACATGTACAACGAAATATTGCGGCTTCTCTTTGACGCTTTGCGTCAAACATTCGTCTTGTACTTGTCTAAAATAAAATAATATCACTCGCTTTTTCATATCGAAATGCGCATGCGCGAAAATCGATGTTAAAGGTCACGAACCTACACAACAGAATAGCTAGGGTCTATATTTAGCTTAGAAACAGTTCCTACTTTAGATATTCATGGATTACTATTATTAAATGAATTCTACACAATCAAGACATCTCTTTGAACATGAAAACAACATTTAGTAAGTTAAAATTGCTATTAAAAGGAGAATCCGAAATTGACCTCAATGATGACACATAAGAGTCTGCATTAGGGGGTGTTGGTTCACGTCTTGAAGGGACCACTTTTGTCTTCGTAAATAAGACAAAAAACTTAAATGCGAGTGAAATAAAAAAAACTGCAAACATTAAAAAATCGGAATATTTATTTCATTTTAGATGTGTCATTTATTAGTGTTCGTAAACAACCACAATTGTAATATGTTCAAATCATCTAGATTTGTTTCTTTCTAATAATAAGCCGCCCTCCCATGTGATTTCCGAAAAGCTATTAAAAATAGAAGTCGCGGGCTTCTGCCCGGCGACTAATGAGCACATACATTGATCCATGGAGAGATGAACATACAGGTTGAGATTTACAAATGATGTTTAAAGTCAGATGCAACACGATCAAGATAATGGTTTGTTTAAAAGTTAATTTATGACGATATCTAGTATCTTTGTCACATCACGGAGTTTGCTGTATTCATTGTTAGAAAACGTATCCTACCAACAGTTCAGCTGTCGAAATGTAATCCCCTACAAGCCGGAATTTTTAATACTACAATTTTAAAAACTTTCGTAACATTCATACCAGTACGTTCATGTAATAGATTACATTATTCATACGTCTTCAATGAACTGTACTGAACTTAAATTTGTTATGATCCAACAGGGGTTACGGTGCAGGATACAATGAACGATCGAAACATTTTTATTAATGATTGGAACTCCCTGTCTTCTAAAAGAAATAAAACCGTTACATTTAGTATACATGTATATGAGTCACGTGGGGCGGCATACGTCATCAGTAAAGAACCACGCGGACCGGGGTACGTATGCTGTAACTCCATTGGGGGTACGTAAACCGTTCGTTTCACAACACACGTATGTTAACCGTATCACGTAACTTTATTCCTAAGTAAGCTGTGTTGTTTTATATTGACTCGAAACCGAGTGTAACGTGTTTGTTAAAGTCAAATGATCGGTCAGACAAAAACAAGAGGACGTTTTAAAATGTAATTGATTTGATTGAGGTAATGGTTCTAACCAGTTGTGCATGCTTAGATGCGAACAGTGACCAATTTAATATCACCAATATATCCTTAAGTACCAGAAGTGGAAGACATTGTTTGGAATATGACATGAAATAAGTTTATATAACTTAACATGCAATACTCTTAGTGCAGTAAAGGAACAAACTAAACCAAACTTACCCTATTGTAATTATAACAAATTGCTATTTGTTATTTGTGATACAACTGGCGTATGTAACATGTCATGCGATCTATATACAAGAGATATAGAGCCATCTTGTGATTATATTAGCAAAAAGCTCATGCATTATCATCCATTAATCGTTTAGCACGATTCTGTATTTCGATTTTGTCAAAGGTCAATTCATCATTCCTTGTTACATGTTCCATCGTATTACAGGAATGTTTATTTTTTTTAGAACATCCCCATTCCACATACAAATTGCCCTCAATTATAACACGGTTTCCTTTGATGTATGCATATTTAAAAGCTTATTGTATCATTATTACACAGATGTTTTGGAGAAAAGGACCCCCTTTAAAGTATCGTAGGAAATAATACTTATTCATATATTCTAGTAATTAAGGATAAACTTGAACTAATCATTTCTGGCATCAGTTCCGATGTACCATCGTATTGCCTTGAGGTTTTCTGTTTACACCACAAAGTATATACACAGTTGAAGGATAAACAAAACGAGAACATGCGTGTTAGCATTTTATAGTTTAAGATTTCTTCAAAAATTCACTAACCTCTAAAAATGTTACAGGATTTCATATGGTACGTTAGAAACATCCGCTTTGAGAACATCATCGGAATATGGAGATTAATTCATATTATTTTGAAAAGCGATGATGTTTTGTTCTTTCTCATAATGATAAATGTTTTCCTTGTCTCAATACCTTTCTTAAAAAGTTGTCTGTTACGTTCGATTCAAATAACAATTGCATGCTATAGGACTTGGTGCACATTACATTAACTATAATCTTTTGAGAGCAGTATTCAATGTTTTAGTAACATATTGAATTTCCTGATTAGGAGTATCTTGAACAGTACTACTCTATTATATTATTTATGTTAAGAGATAACGCAGTTCCCAGTACGCCAGTTTATCGATTGATTGATTGATTTGGTTTTAACTCCTTTATTTCAGTTATATTACGGCGACCAGTTCACCTTATGCGTTTTTGCTGAATGTCTTGCAACAATTATACACACAGTATTCGGCATAGGCAATCGGCTGCCTTCTAATGCTGACTATTAGGCCAATTAGTGGAAGTAAAATGACGCCTGTCACATTGACCTTTGTCAATCATCGGAAAGAACGAATGTGCCGGGGTTCGAACTCACGACCCCTGGATTGATTAGTATCGTCATTACCGACTTGGCTCGACTTATATTACTTCAAAGCATCGTGTTAATTCATTTTTCATATAGGTTATAATACACCAAAAGAAATCCATCTTTGTTTCCATGTAAATCGACCAGTTTCAGACCTCAATTGTCACACGTTATAAGCAATTCTCATGTAGAACACCATATATCATTGAAAAGAGTTACCTCCTAGCTTTAAAACAATCCAAAGAAAATGTGGGGGTCATGTATTATGCAAGAAAGAACTCACCAGGCGAAAATGGTTACCGTCATTTTGGACCAAATCGGGCCCGGTCAAAACCGGTGATTAGCATTCTCTACTTTCACTTTCAAACATGGTCAAAATACTAATCAAATCAATCATTTCCAGTGCACACTCAACACATTCGCAATGCATTTAAACTCAATGTCATATATTCAATACATTCTGGTGATGGTATACACTCATTTCTACACAAACAAAGGTTTTTTTAGGGACTATAGTACTGTAGATCAGCAAGTCAGCGGATGTATTTAGCGTAATTTGACCTATAAAGCCTCCGATCTTCAATTAAATTCATTTAATCCCTCATATCATGCCTTTCCGTAAAGATTTTTAATTTGTTGATACCATGGATCATCCGTTTGCTATACACATTGTGTTTAACGCGGTTTAGAATATACATGTAGATTGTTAAATAAAGATTGACATGATCGAAGGCATGTCTTTTCCAGATAAATTTATATCAATTAATAGATTACATTTAACAGATGAACTAGCGATATAACATAATGTCTATAGTATTGCTTTCACTTCATGTGACTGCCATCATATACGAGGTTGATCTGGAAAATGATTACCTTTCTGGAAGGTCATGGTTCAAATGATATGTATAGTAACTTGCAACTTAATTACGAACCTTGTAATAGACTACCGATATCGCTCCACCCCAGTTGATTACGACAGTTTTGCGTTTGTTGATCAGAAGATGATTGATGACGTCTCTATACATATTTCATGGCGGTCTTCGATCAGACTAATTAGTTGAAATTAATATTCCTAGTCATATACGGGTACTTCAAAGTCGAAGTAAGCGCCACCATATTGGATCCATGAAAAATGTGACAGTTACTATCTACTTACAACCTGACAGCTAAAATCAATTAGCGAATGCCGCTAATTGAATTTGTATTTAACGTTGATCTTTTTGTATTTCTTTGACATCAGATTTCAAATTGATTAACTTTCCTTTGTGAGGATTCCTTGTGAACCTACTAAGTCCAGATAATGATAGTGAATGGTTTTCCTTACCTTGAGACACCGGTATGATCTCTAATTGATTTTTCCTCTGAGTGAATGTTCTTACTTTTAAGAACGATGTGTTTGGTACTTGGTAATCAAATATCTAAACACTGTGTACAAACTGATGTGTTTGACATCTGCAAATTGCAACATAAAACAGCTTAGTTCTAATAAATAAGGAAAATTTACAAAGAAGCATTTAAAAGTAAATATACAGTACATGTATATATACGAAAAGAGTAATTATGTCCTATTGGTACCAATGTCTACACGTTCACTATCTCTAGAAGGATCAACACAAAACGATTTAAGTGAAATGAGCGACCTTTTAGAATCAAGATCAAAGGTGATCTCTATTGTACGCATTTGTCAGTAATTCTATAAAATGATTGATGAGTTTAGGGTGGTTAAATTATTTACTTGTTTGCATTTAGCACCACATGTTTGTTTACAGATACCTGTTTACCATAATAAGCTGTTTTAATCCACGGAATACGCAAATGTTTAGTACGATCAAATACGTAATCTGTATTGTGACTACAAACCAGCTTTCCTTTTAGATATACAGTTTGCAACTTGGTGATGCAAGCAGAAGTTAACTTAATGATAATTCAAAGATGTTTTCCGTTAACAAATGCCATACGTTATCTTCCGGAATCCGCTGTGGTCGAGTGGTTAGCGTCGGGGATTTCGAAACCGGGTGTCCCGGGTTCGATCCCCAGTCGCGGCACTACGGTCATGGTGGAGTGCCCTTGGGCAAGGCACATTTTCTAGCCTAGTACTGGTTTGTTTACCCAGGGATCATGAATAATTAAATTTAATTGCGCGCTAAATGACCTTAGCTGTCGATGCGCCATAAAACAATATACATTCATTACGTTATATTCCAACTTATCAACTGTGATGTCAATTCAGATTAACTAGTAAAACAACTCTCTCAAACAAACGTTATCACCAGTAAGTCATGCACGTTTTCATAGATAAGCCATTATCACACCGAATTCGAGAAGGACATAATTTCTACGTTGTATATCTTAAGCCTGAATGTAACACACATTACGCGTAAGGACTTTAATGAGCCGCTAGAAGACCAAACCCTTAAGTAAAACACACACAGGACAGTGCCCTTGTGGACACGGAGTTGTATCCTTAATTGATTTATAATTGTACCTTCTATACTATTAGGCATTCCATTTGTTAACTCTCTTGTGACCATTATAACTGCATGATGGATGACGGCCTTGTTTAAATAAATCGTTCCATTGGGGAATGTACGGGTTGAACATTAGCCATGTCTAGCAAAATAGTTCTTAAAGTAGATATACATTCTACCATTAGTCTTCCAAACAGAATGTTATCCACAAGTACAAGGTTCGGTATCTACTCTCGGTATAACATGGTACAATCTAGATATACATGCCTTCCATTTCGATGGAAGTGAACAGATTGCTATTCAACTAACTGCGTGGCACAACGTCTCAGTTATACCTCAGGAATTATTACCTGTACCGCGACTAAAATTGATTGGTTCACTTAACATAGTAATTCGCACTGATACGGATATTGTCGCAATTATCATAGTTCTTCTTCATTACTAATTAGTATCGTAATGTATCTAATTACTGTTAAAGTAAATTGGTAAGGTACTGGAGGTTTTAGTCGTAGACAAAACAGAGACGTTGATGCTTCTGTATTCAAACAGATGACTTCGACCATACTAAGTATAAGTTTAAGTCGATTAATGGTAAATACGTTTAAGATGCAGTAGTGTAAATAGGAATTAGGATGTCGGATTAACGTACCTAACCCTATATGACAATAACTATATTGCCCTATGCACCAATACCGTAGTTTAACTTTATACAACTCTCTGGTTAGAACTCGAATCATATGCACCATTATCAAATTCCTGTACTGTCTTAAAACTTGACCATGCCACAGCCTATCCTTAGGAATCAATGTTCATCAATGAAACGTCTTAGTTGTATGTATAACAGAAAACAACATTAAGCTATGTACGTTTGTAACAGTCTCATCCTTAGTCGCAGTAGTTATTTAAGTGTCTCAGCCATGAACGAATTTCAGTTTTATTATCTTGTTCGTAAGCCATTCGTGTACAATCACATGTGTAAGTACTTTTCCTAGGGTCAACAACACTTAGTACTAAAACGGTGGAACAGCCATACACGCCATAAGTAAAGGGCCACTTGTAAACACGCCCAAAAACTATTTCTTGTATTTTCTTTATTACTAAATGGATATTTTCAAAATAAAATGATTAATTAATGAGTAATTTGAAACACTGTATTGATTTCTCTATAGAATAGTGGTCTCGTGCAAGATAGTTTTTTGAAAGTGCACCCGTTTCCTATGTGTTAATAAATGTGTAATTGCCTAATTCAAAGTATGCAAAAACTTAGACATGTTCTTTCAAACATAAGTATCTTACTTGTTAACGACAATTGTTCTTAATATGTACATGTGAATTAGAATACCGGTTTAAAATAAGAACTTTGCTTAACGACTGTTGATTTAAGTTACATTCTACAAATGAGATAAAATGGCAAGAAATGCAGCCAGTTGGCGGTTGTATGCATTCCACTCAGTGAAGAGATAAATACAAATGACGAGGAGTTGGTACGATAAAGATACAACTTATACAGTATTACAAAACACTCAAGACTTCGAGTGTTTCGAGGCCATACCAGGAGTAAAATAGGCTTTGCCATGACTGATTATCTGCATTTAATAGACATAGATCGAGAAAGAAATGACACTAATTTGACTTGACGAGCTGATTGTCAACATTTTGATTTTATGACGGGGATGCTGAATATCTTACTTTTATAAAAGGCAGGTCTTGCAACTGTGGTTGTTGTGTATTCACTGCATTACGTTTACGATTGCAAGGTTATCATCACTACTGATGCACTTTGTCAGTACTGACAATTTACCCAGAGAACGACACAAATGTAAATGAAAGACTTCTTTAATCAATTAAAAACACTATTGAATTAATTATACACACGTGAAGACTGAAATCTGCACGTTCATTTACACCAATCATATTATTTTTGACTTGTAGTACAGTTTGGTAGAGTCTAATCTTTACACTTCCGACAAGGAGCATTTGGAAACTAGTTAATATGCTGTGACTTTAAACCCCTGTCACACTGAGTGCCATTTTTCGTTCATGTAAGTTACTTCTCTGGTCATGGATCTAGTCGCATTCTGCTTATATACAATTTGCCATTTTCAATGTATTGCATTGACCAGTTTATGTCAGGTATTTCATATGTTTACTCTCGGAAAACAGATATCTACGTATGCATGTCGATCTTCTGTCATTGAAGTATCAAAGTGGCTATTGAAAATGCTGATTATGTTCACTATTTTATATTTGGTCTTAAATACTGATTAGGTTGCGTACAATGAACTTCAATATTCTATGTGCAATATACCACTTAGATTAGCTGTTCTAACTCCTTCGTAGATTGCAAATAATCTCTTTTCAAGAGTTGTAGCCAGGTGTTGTAAAGAGATTGCTTTATTGTTACAGGTGAAGAAGAAATTATAAATACCGGATGATAGTTAATGAATTACAAAAACAGTTAATGGAGTGACACCAATTAAATGCATCATTACAATTGTCTATTTATCTTAAGTCAGTGCATAAAGTACACAAATTGTCATTTGTCTCAATTCCGTTTACTCTCTCCATCACTTTGCACAAAACCATAATCACCAGACAACATTTGAGAAAACAGTATACATGGTGTATCATTATATTCGTACTAAATTAAAGCCGTTTGACTTTTCGCTGTTTCGTTCTTATTTAATAGAATCGTCCAGTGTCTATTTAAAACAGTTCCGATGTATATTTTTGCTTTCAAGATGGTCGAGTTCAATGAATGTTTAATGGAGTAAATGTACGGAGTCACTCTTGATGTTTCGTTAATTGATAACTCAAAGGCTAATTGAAATCATCAAAGGTGTTTTGCCTGGTGATTACGGAAATAGTTAAACAATGGTGACATTATTAGTGAAGACCCTGCACTAACATTGAACGTGTATCCAGGTGGTTTAATTAAGACGTACGCCACATTTTGTCGGTCAAATAATTACCTTTGTATCTTCACCCTTTCTCCCATTATGTTTCCCTTACGTTCAAGTTGTCACAGTTAGTTCAAATGACATCAAGAAACATATAGATGTTTTCAAAAACAGCCATTTTGTGCGTTTCTCGATGTAAACCACCCGTACTTTTGTAGGGATTTAGCAAGGTTTGATACACGAGGAAATTACAAAATGAAAGATATACAACCTATAACTTCCGTAAGCTTGTCAGAACAGGAATATATTAATAAATGTTCCAAGTTAGTAACTACGAAGAGCCAAAACACCAGGCTTGACAAACATCTTTTTCCGACGACTGACCAAAGTCATTCATTTTTCCGCCGAGAACGAAACAATGATTTACATTTCCGCTTCAACTAATACTGTATGTTTTGTGACTTGAATGATACACCTGTTTAATATGTAACAATAACAGTTATAATGTTTCTTGTAGTGCAGAATGAATATAAATATTTACATACTTTTCAATAGTTTACTTTGAAATGTCATTCTTTTTTCAATATGGAGATACCTGGGGCAGAAAATGGCGTGCTTAAAATAACTAGTTAAAGGATCTGACAGACAATTGCCATGGATTACGTTAAGGTTCCAATGTCAGATACAGTAATTGTCATTTTAAAGCACGTTGGAAACAGCAAGATAGAAACTGTAAACTGTGGGGTATTGCGAGCTATTTAAACTCGTTTTTAAAACATTGACAAAGATTTGCTCAGGATCTGACAAAGTTAGCTAGTCGTACGCATATCCAATTTATTTGGTAATGAAGGCAGACACCGAGGATCAATTAACTTGAAAATAATACTTATTTCAAGCTTAATTGTTTACCGGCACGACAAAACGTCATGTGTTTTATATATAATACCGTTTGTGTACACTCGGTGTATTTTAAATACATATGGAAACTTTTCCCGGTATTTCCAGTGTGCAGCGCTTTCATTTAACAGTAACGTTTGCTAACGGTCTCTTTCTAGTAACCATGTAATTTATAATTTGTATCGGTCCGTTTGAAGCAGTTTTGTAACGTCATCATCACTAGATTAAACTATCATTCGTAACAAATTGTTTCTACATTAACGCGTCCATAGCCTTAGTACATGTATCTTGAAAGATACGTACAAATAGTTGCTTGATTATTCCGTGCTTCTTCTTTGTACATTTATTTGTCAAACCAGACACACCAGTTAATATGTTGAACAATTTGTCAACAATACCCACATTAATGAAGGAATAAACCGAAGAAGGCTGTTTTTAAAACGCCATGCCCAAAATTAGTCTGTCAGTAATTAGAAAAGCGAGTTTTGCGAAAGACTTATCCGAGTCCGGTCAGGTTTAAGTGTTCGAAATAAACAATTAAGTAAAAACTAATTTGTCTTAGTTATACAAATAGCTGACAGAAATACTGAAGACCTTTCATATATTGTATGAACACTTACTCGACCGAAAACAGCAAATCTCCGCTAGTTGGTATACCAACATTAGCTAGTCACTTTGACGTTCGAAAGTTACGGGCGGGCGATGCTGTGCGTTATATTTCCCGATGAAAATGTTCCCTGGTGTGTCTTAGATAAATAAAGAAAAATGAGTATGATGTATCGAACATCACATTAACATCACACTGGTAATATTAAAATTCTTAATCCCTATTCTGTCTTTTAAGCTAACACATCTAGCCCTTTTAAGCGTAAATGGTATTAGACAAATTGACATATACGTAATGATGATATGTTAAAGGTACCACAATGACTATAAGTAGTGTCCGGTAACATATTCTACAACCGTAGTAAAACACTCAGTCACAAAACAACACTAAAAAACACTCACAACTCGTTATGAACAGGAATAGAACGAACTGAAGATAATACCACATTTTACTTTTATGCCAGTAGATTGTCTTATTCAAATTCGAGTTTAAAAAAACCCTGTATCCGCACAATATATGAGACATTTCCGTAAACAATTTACTATCTATTAGTAAATAATATCTTACTGGCGATGGTTTACAACTTTTGTTTGTAAGGCATGTACGTCTATTATACAAATGTTAAGAGGGGTTGGATACATTAAGTTTTTGTTTGAAATTGAAATGCTCAGAGAAGTGAATCATAGACCACCGAGGGGCTTTTATTACTATTATAATTATTATAGTTAATTTACGTGTTTTTGTCGACTTCGGCTTACCGCGAGTCTACTGAATAAAGCACGGTGTAGATATCATATTCAAAGCAAAGATATAGTCAGTTTAATGTCCGATATGGTTCAAATGAATGTGCGTGATATACTGCTATTTGACGGTTATTCATTGAGAAGCCGGGTCCCATATAAAGACATTACGATTCACGATAAACTATATTGAGAACGCGTCAAACTGTTCCAATCAATTAAATGTTTGATAATCGTTGCGTAATTGAATTAGTTATTCATTCTGAAACAATACCGTATTGAAGAGCTGATCTGCCCCTATCAGTGTTTTATATTAATTAACTAATTAGCATAAGATATGTTTTCTATGCAGTTTGAATCAAACCATAAACCGTATACAAATACAAGACGTAGATGTTTTACGATGTCATATGTGTCTATTATGTGGTCGGTCAAAGGTCCAATTGTAACTGATATTACCCGAACCTTATGACCGTCGAGTTGATATGAAATTGTTTCGTGTTTTTCGAAATATTTCCTTTGTAGTGCTTTATGCTTGCGACAAAAAAAAGGTATCAGGCAATGGCGTTGTAACAAGGTTTCATTTCGGTCGTACGGCATACTTATTGTCAAAAGGGAAGTAAGCTAGTACAGCAGTAAGCCTATGTATAACACATGCAACGGTAAAATTAGCAACGTCATGCGCAAACCGACATTCGGAACTTTGTGACCAGAATATCAGCAAGCGCCTCAGTGACGACTGATTAGAATCCTCCCTGTTCGTAATCTAGTTATAACAGCATTCTTGTGGCCACTACAGGGTAACAATGGCCGGCAGAACCTTACTATACAAGTATCGCATCATCCTCGGTACCAAGGCTATTCATAACATATATGATACCCTGGGCAAATTGGCTAGCGAAAATTCGTAAAGCATGCACCACGATTTCCTCCGTAACTACACTGTAATTTTCGTATCGCATGAGGTTTGTGTCATGCGGCCAATCAAGCGGCTGCATTTCACCGCATACAGTATTAATGAGTACGAGATTTGTACAGCCAATTTGCCCAGGGTATCATATATTTTATGAATAGCCTGGGTACCGAGGATGGTATCGCATAGCATTTGTAATAATGTCGAACTCCCAGAGGGTCTGATTTCCTGTGACATTGCCAAAACAGAGAAGTTGAGTGTGATCTGGTAAGTATATCATAGAGCACCCAGACCACCAATTAGGTCCCATATTGATGAACCGTTAATTAATTAGACATCTTGGATAGACCCTTTGCCTTCTAACGTTTCCAAAAACCAGATATAGGGTATGATTCTGTAGATGATCTGGTCTTTGGATATGTATGACAATAGGTTTTTATATTTACTGATAGAGCTCTTGCAATAATCTATATTATATATTTTTATCGAGATAATAATTCAAGGCTGTCAAAGATTTATATATTTAAATGAAAAGCGTAAAACCCGAACATATTTAAACGTTGTACGTCTTAACACCCGGTTAATTCACCATATTGCACACAGACAATGTCATGTGGTCTATTATTGTAAACACAAAAACGTAGTCCATGTATTTGGTTCAGTGATATATAACACATACACAATGTAATAAGTGACCTTAAATTGAGTGCATGTTGATTGTGATGGCTGATTATAATTGTTAGAATTTTGATAGATGATTGGCATTTTTACCTTAAAATCCTTGCCGATATTGCTAACTGTTTTGGGTTAAGAAATATTGCATCGGACGTTCTTTTTAAATGTCTTTTGAAAGTATTATCCAGCCTATGTGTATATATCGAGGGCTTGGCGTGAAACGGTTGTATCTCAAAACCTTTTTTGAAAACCCTGGATTAGGGGCGATTTTGACCCTTTTGTAAACAATGCAAATTTAGGTGACATTGCTCAGAACGAGCAATGGCACCTAATTTTCCATTGTTTACCAGGAAAAAAGATTTAATGCTTTTAAAGACTTAATGGCGAGGTGATTAACCTTGGTAAACAAATACCAATTTTAGTTACAACCCTTTCACGCCAAGCCCTCGATATAATGGTACGCTTGTACTGAGCAGCTTCTTGCTTAAGGTCACGACGCGGTCATGTAACTTATGAAACAAGATTCTTATTCCGAGCAAGAATCGCATTTGAAAGTTTTGAGACATCTTAAAAACCTTATATGAAGTAATCATATCTTCTCCCTCTTGTCGGGCATTTGTATGGTTATATACATGTATATGCATAGTTCGTACCAAACACATTAGCGATCTGAACAAATTACGTAGATATATTATATTTAATAAGTTTCTATTGTTAACGATTTTATTTAATTTATCAACTAGTTCTTCAAATTGTTCGACTGTATCAAGATTTAAATTTAATTTAATTACTTTAGCTTTGTACACAATTCCTAGCCATAGAGTAAATAAACCTAACAGTTATTACGAAACTTCAATTGGGCAAAACGTGGGATTTTAGATAGAATATTACACCTGTGCCAATTGAAACAGAACGTTTGAGAACCGGTTCGTATCGACAGATGTCATAATGTATTCATCACGAGAATAACTAAATGAAAGTCCGAATACAGAGTATGTAAAATGACAACAAGAGGGCCATCATGACCCAGGATCGCTCCACTGAATTATGCAATTGATTTGTCATGCCTACCACAATAACCTTATTTGTTTAACAACCAATATGCCTTGAAATAATCATGTAGAAGGTCACGCATGGAACATTTCTACAACATTATTTGGAAATTGGCCAGATACTTTCCAGAAAGAAGATGTTTAAAGATTTAAATATAACCATATTAGGAAAAATGATACCAATCCTGGTAACCACATTTTCAACCAATCAACATGGCTTGAAGGAATCAGCTAAAAGGTCACACAAGGATCATTTCTACAAGTTGAACAATGTTGTTCGTCTAATCAACATGGCTTGCCGGAATCTGATAGAGCTACCCAAGAAACATTTCTACAAAAAGTTATTTGGAAATTGGCCGGATACTTTTGGAGAAAATTATTTAAAATATTTAACTTTAGCCATATTAGGCAAAACCTCGGAAGACCGTGCTTTTCAACTAATCAACATGGCTTGCAGGAATCTGATAGAGGGTCACCCAAGGAACATTTCTACAAACTAATTTGGAAATCGGACAGATATGTTGGAGAAGAAGATTTTAAAATATTTCACAAGCAAAACAGCCCCGCCCATGGCGGCCATTGTTTTTCGACCAATCAATATGGCTTAAAGGAATCGGAAAGAGGGTCAAAGGAACATTTCTACAAAAGTATTTGAAAATCGGTCAACCTGTTGGGGGGGGGGGGGGGTGTAGAAGTTTGTTTAAGGTTTTTCTTTTGGTTGCCAGTAAAGATCTGCAATGCCCTTCTTGTTTGTTAGTGGTATATAACTGGTCAAAATAGGGTTGGTGTTTGTGATTTCATCAACTTTTTTTGTGTTTACCTTAGCAAACTAAAGATAATTATCGCTTTTTATCGCCTTATTGCAAGTGCTCCTCAGAGGTTGTTCGAACTTATTGCCTAACCCTATAAGCTTGGTAAGTGATGACTGGGGATTCTTAATATCGTAATAGGTGGGTTTTTTTCTAAAAGAGATGTTTTTTTTATACAGGTGTAAGTTACTGTGACTAGCTTCAATGGTCATTTACAAATGGGCTTACAATACATTAGCAGACACAAAGGGTTTTCTATCAAGAACAGTGCGCAGTGGCCCAAAGGTAAGCGTCGGGAATTTGGAACCGGGTGATCCCAAGTCGCGGCGCTGTGGTCATTGTGCAGTGCTCTTGAGCAAAGCACATTTCCTAGCTGAGTACTGGTTTGTTTACCCAGGGATCATAAAATAAGTGAACTGTCGCCGTGATATAATTGGAATAAGTCAAATGCTCACATCAAGCACATCAAGCCAAACATATCAATCATCCAACGAACCAATGTTTCAATAACATCTCTTATTAGCCATCCTCGGTACCCAGGCTATTCATAAAACACATGATACCCTGGGCAAATTGGCTAGCGAAACTTCGTAAAGCATGCACCACGATTTCCTCCGTAACTACACTTTAATTTTCGTATCGCATGAGGTTTGTGTCATGCGGCCAGTCAAGCGGCTGCATTTCACCTCATAAGTTGAGACTTTTACAGCCAATTTGCCCAGGGTATCATATGTTTTATGAATAGCCTGGGTACCGAGGATGTTATTAGCTTACTATAACTGAAACTCAGGCATTGAATCGTGAAATTCAGATTCTTCCAGCATTTACAGCAAGGACTCAATGCTTGACATTAAGTTTCAATCTGAGACAAACAGAACCTCAGCTTTATTTAGTCGTCCTCCTATTCGCAGAAAGACACATTGTTTTGCCCTCGATTTCTGCTTGTCTGACTGTCATCCACGTTTTAATAGTTATAAGGAAAATAATGAATGATGGTTTCATAAAATGTGTGAAATGTTGAGACCGGAATTAATGTTAATCGTTATTGGTCAAATAATGGATCAGATCAGTTTACAGCGAATAACGAGACGTCAATTGGAGCGGGACATTATAAGATTAAATCTATCGTCCCAATCCAGTTTATTAAGGACTAATTATAACTATATTGTATGTAAAATATTTGAAATAAAATATATGTAAACGAATTGATAAGCAATACAGGCGGCAAATGTTTCTTTCAGAAAGTAATCTACATAAATAATTCAGAATATGTAGTAATGAACACAGGGGCGAACTCAGATAACCCGAACACACCGAGTGCTAATCTTAAGCTGTAATGTTATTGTATGATTGGACTAGCACCATCCCTAGTGCTCTGTATGTGATGACAGTCTGAATTCACTACCAGTCTTCTTATTCTATAACAACCGTTCAGTGGATACTGTATTCATATATAGGTGTGCTCCACTCTTACGTGGCAAAGTTAAAAAGAAATAACAGATGATAATATATTATTTATATTTTTTTTATTCTATTTTTTCTCTTATAATTATATACCACATTTTATCATAATCAACAACAATAAATGATAGACTACACGAATGAACCATTGTCAACAAATTGGAGCTGTTGTATTCCGTGATTTGATAATCTGTGGTCAACAAACTTAAATAGCTCTTTAAAAAGAAATGCATGTAATAAATGAGGTAAAGCGTTTAAAAGGAATGAATACGAACTAAGCAGAAAGATCAATGCTACCATTTGACATCACATTAATTCGATGACCGTAGCTGCTTACGTCACTTGGCTCGTCATCGATGACATCAATATCTTCACTTTCATCATCAGCGTCGTCATTGTCAATAGTGCCACTGTGAGTGTTTCCAGAATGGTGTAATTGCACATACGTTTCATTTGGTATTGAATCGTTACATTCATCCGACGATGCACTTGTTTCTAGAATGTCATCATCTGATTTAATTTCATCTTGTCTTTGTTCAACAACAAAGCCAATCGGCTGAGTTACGGGATATAAAGGACGAATTCCTAAGGTATGTAAGGATGTATTGGACTGACTCCGGTCGAAGTTTGAAGGAGTCTTTTTATTGTTTTGATTACTTGGTTCCTCAAGAAGTCTGTCGATACTAAAAGCGCACACGGGTTTTTTAACCGTTGAGATAGATTCAGTATTGTCGTCACTTTTATCATCACATGCGTCATTGTCAACTGTGTCAGTCATCATGTCTGACATAAGTCCATCGTCACCAAGCATTTTTCGTTTCTCTTCCATTTTTTTCAATCGATCCTCTTGCTTTCTCCTTTTCTTTTCCATTTGTTCAATTTCTCGCTTTTTGACTTCATCTGCATTCATTGGTTCCCCGCTGCAAGTTTGTGGATGTGCGTTGTGAGCAGGTCGACCTGGTCCTTTCTTAGTGTGATCCCGCTTTCTGAATTTAGCCCGTCTGTTTTGAAACCAAACCTAAAAAATAAAAAATAAATTTGTATTATAAGTTTTGCTAGAACATTTAAATGATTTCTATGTCTACACGTTGCATCAAATTATCTGAAATATCAGTAATTGTGTATTAGTAAAAGTTCAGGTAATGTTGGTAAATGTTATTTTAAAAGGACAGCTTCACGTTTGAAACCTTGTGTTGGTAGAAAGAAAGAAACGCGGATATTTCAGTATTTTTCTTTCAACGATTTAGCAAAAGTTGACTCAAACATAAAACCTTCCAAAAGTTCAGTTTTATATAAAAGTTTCTATTTTATAAAGTACAATTGATAGTATCTAAGATTATATGATCTTTCTGTCACAAGGGGTATTTTTTTATAAGTTTATTTGACTGCACCAGATTTTCCTGTTGATTTAACTATGACACACATGCAGTCCGGGTTACTGTAATGGGTAAAACAATCCGAAGAAGTTCTAACTTCAAACCAATTTGGCATCGTTATCTAATCCATTAACTGATGACATAAAGGACCTTTTGCTAACTAGGGGTAGACCCCATGCCAGTTTACGCTCAAATTTACATACAAAATAAATTAGACATAATTGGGTGATGAGGTTACATCTAACTTAACGTATCGGATACTCAAAGGTCTTTAAGGTGGTAAATAGATGCTGGGAAATGGATATTTAACCCCAGCTCCCTGCCCCTTCTTCACTGTTTTTCTTTTTTAATAGTTTAAATCACGCTATACGTAGTGAAACTCGGTTTTCGTGTTGCAGGTGCGAGATAATCCTGATACTGACAAAAATCTCAAATCATACGCTATCAAATATATTTAGGTCGTAAATTTAAGTTAAATCATAAGACAGTATACAGGAGGAAATATTATAACATATAATCCTTAGCTTTCCCTGAACGTTTAACATGTGATTTTTGGAATATTTCTTGAGTATTTTTACCAAACACAAACTACCTAGAAAGATTGCGTGTTTCGAACAATATTTCTTTTCATAATTAAAACTACGAAACAACAATGTAATTGATATAAAATAGTATGAAAGTGTACCGGAAAAAAATGATTGTATTTAATATAACGAAGAATTTAGGCAAGCCTATTTAATGTATAGATAATATTAAAAATTCAAATTTATATCAAATGAAATTGAAAAGAGAAATCAGAGGAATTTGCAATGAAGATCGTTTCGATATCAAATAATATTCGAGTTATTTGGTACGGATTGCAATTAAATAAAATGATATATGACTTTATCGTACAATTGATTTAAGATTTAAATTTTGAGTTAACATGTTTTCATCTAGCTGTGGATTTGAATGTACGTAGCTGTATATAATAAATAGGCTTTAAATGCATTTTCTTTTTATTGGTAATGAAATCAGTCTTATCGATCTTTTAAACGGATTTAAATCTATGCTTAGACGTTGATCAATATTTATTTTTTATTTCACTGAAAGTCCAGTGTTTTGACAGCTACAGATATTCCTCTACAGTGCGTATTACATCGTTCAATTCTAGTTCTTTATGAACTTATGCGTACATTGAATCATGAGACAATGTTCTGTCAACAATTGTGAAAATACACTCATAACAATATGTATATACAACATAACTTAACTAATTTTTTTATGGGAAGAACTTTTCTTAAATATGACCATATTACTGTACATTAAAGAATTGTGTTGTCCTTATCTTTAGTCAGATTTGTAATGTGGCCAGCCTAGAGTTCAGTCGCATATGCATCGTGGTAAAATAACTTTTAGTTGCATTGTTTGTGTGTGACTAATTTTCTAAACCAATAAATGATATTAAATTATTTTAATCTTTTTGCTAGAAGCAGATCATTTTTCTGTTTTAGTTCAGATGAAAAGCCAACATAAAAAAAGTAAAACCACCATTTGATATCATCGAAGCCGTACATTATCTCTACCATGGATGGTTAACGGACTGATGGACTCAGTAAGACAAGATGTGACGGCTTTAACCCTTCTGTCGATGAATATCCTGAAACATGTATCATCACCCCCAGATTCTTGACATATTATTTTGTAATCATGGCGTAAACCCAATATAGATAAATGAGCAGCGCCCTACGTAGACTAAGATTGGACTGCACGAATGCATAGGTTGGTCTTTGTCTACACTGTATCGTAATCGTTGTTAAAAGAAGTGCCTAACATGATTTGAAAATGTTGTATAAAGTGGCGTTCAGCGGAATAAAGACTGATAACCAAACCTTATGATCTTTGACCGACCGATCAACTTCGCTAGTCGACTCTTTAATTACAAAATGATTGGCGCTTACAGTTTACTGTGCTAACTCGGATTTCGGTCAGTTTTAAACACTATCTGTTTTGTGTGTGTTAACTTGCAATTTAACACACGGTTTCACGGTGTTCAGAAAGTAGCGCTAATTTAACCATCCAATGTGATTAGCTGTAGTTTCAAAATGACGGGGACATACGGGGGTTTCCATGTATAATATGTTATGTTCGGGCATCTGTTATGAAAAAACTCTTACATTACGTTTTCAAATAATTTACTGATGATATATCTGATGCACCTCGGCTTTTAAATCATTAAACGAAAGAAAACAATTGCGAAATAAGTAATATTTGAAGCATTGTTTCGACACGAAGTTGAAAAAGTTGTGTGGAGTGAAGACATTGCTCATTCTGAACAAAACATCTCCTTTTCTAACAAATTCTTCGCAGTTCAACTTCTGCTGAGGCATCAACAGTCGTCTGTATCAGGCGAATGGTTAAACTCAAATTAGTGTAATGGAAGTTATTAGTCACGTTACGCTGAGCTGTTGTATACTTGATTTATTTCTAAAAATGGCATGTTTAAATTTAATTTAAATATATAATATTAGTGACTTAAAAGTTAAAACGAAATATCTGGTCTTTTCTGCACAACAAACCGACAATATATTATAATGGAAATTTGTTGAAATCTCTACCCCGATAGAAGTTTGGTGTAAATGTATTTAAATATAGTATACAGGCATCTAAATATTAATTCAATAAATATGACTCTACTTAACCTTTTCCCTCATACAACAATTCTGCAGCAGACGACTTTAAACATATTTTGTCAACAAATACAAACTAATTGAATGGATAACCTATGACTAAAAGTGGAAAACATTGTGACAAAAGGAGAAATTTCTCGTTTTGAGCAATGTCTTCCTTTGCCAATATGTTTTCAAAAGGCCGTTTGCTGCAGAGGCGTCATAAAGCGTATATATAAGGGAAAGGGTTTAAACCTTTGATGGTGCCTATTTTCGCTATCAGTGTGCAGTGTCGGAAATTAAAGTACACCAGATCTATATCTCGTAATACATTTAGATTTTCACTTATGAACGGAAACCGTTTAGTTAATACGATATTTCTAGTGTCGTCTACATTGGACATATCGTGAACTATGTAATATTTTCGCTAATTTAAAAATGTAATTGTTATACACTGTTGAAAACATTGTTGGGATAGAAACGTTGGATGCTAGGTGGAATTCCTACTTTTCCCACAATGTTTACAAAAGTCCGTCTTCTACAGAGGCCATTAAAGACACATGTATCTGTTAAATTAGTAAATTAATTGTCCATACATCGCTGCAATCTATTTTTAATCTCAAGCTGATGTTGTTCGTATGTTTAGATATATTATTGAGTTATACATGATGATTATTTTTCCGTTATTCTGTATTTCGTTTTCGCCCAGTTCATGTAGCTATGTTTAGATAGTTAGTGTGTATTAACGGCATAATTCCTACTCCTGGAGTACGTAGATCACGGCTATTACTTATTAATTACATTAATGATGATTGACGACATTGTAAAGACGATAGCCTGACCATTATATATCAATAAATGTTACCAATATTACATACACACTGGCAAAGAGCCCAACTTTTGTTGCAAAAAGATTGATTAATAATTGAATTAATACGAAACTGATTGTTTAATTGATACTTATAGATACATCGTGTGACGGGAGGAATGTAGTTTGCTATGAAAACACCTAGGTTTGTACTGTACTTGACCACAGCGTTCAGTATTTAGCTAGAGGTGCATCTTACCCTGCCTCAATATGGACCAGTTTGACAGCAGCACGCACGTAATTGTTATTTTATTACAGCGGTAAGCATGCAACAAAGAAACATGAAACTAAATAATGCAATCACTTGTCAAAATTTAACATAAAATTATAACTGAAACGGATGGTAGTTGTCGACAAATTGATGCATTCTTCATGGGATTTTAGCCGTCTAAATGCATCAAACAGTGTAACCTGTCTTACCACACAATATCTCAATAGACTGTGTATACATATTTAATTTGGCGCAGATAATTAAACTCTCTACCTTTTAAAGATATTAGGTTACAGTCTAAAGACGCGAATAAACTCCTCGTCTGTCCCTTTACAGCAAAGGTAGCGATAAAATTAATTAAAAAATATATTCTCATGTATTTCATTCAATATGTTTACGTATATTGTAACTATAATTTAATCCCTTTAAAAACAACAACTATAAATTTGTTTTAAATGTGTCATATATATCCAGACACAGTTCAACAGTGGCTGAACAATCCCATCCCTGTGAATATTTAAATCATTAAAGACTTCTATCAGTTCACATTGTTCGCTGATCAGTTACTAAGAAAGATTTAAATTCATAGAAATTTGTTTAGACCCCGATCAGACTAAGGACAATTATCGCAATTTGCACATTTTGAAAGAATTGAACTGTTAATCTTCCCTTCCACTGTCTCTGAACTAAACTACATAAACATCCTTAGCAGACATACGTGTCATTTGTCAGCATTTATGTTTTGTTGATTGAATTTCATTTTTTCTAATTTCAATACTTAACTCCGATTATTAACATATTTGGGATCACTTTGACGGCGTCAAGGCTGTTTTACTAGACCTCCCATTTTTAAACAAATTACATGATTTAATACAGCTATTACACAAACGTTTACAAACGATTACAGTTTCTGTCGAAAAATCCCATTTCGTTATTTTACCATGATCTGGTTTCGATACATGTAATGTCATTCTATAACAAATGTTTGTATTAAAACAAAAGTTAACGTTCGTTGGCCGAGCGTAGCAATTGTATCAATGGGATTGTATGCCTTACAATCTGGAGAAAATATACAGGGATCTAAATACAGGCAATTAAAACTTGTGTGCAATATTATGAGAAAAGTACCAAGTATTTTATTCTATACACGTGTAATTTTCGGTCCATCTCTTGCCCTGTATATCGAATGATGATGTTGTTATGAAAGTATGTCTGCATATTAAATAGATTAGCGCCTGCATTGTTTCGAGTTCGATTCTTTACCGAGTCACACAACACTATGGGATAAGAAGACCTACACGCTGTATATTGTTTTACGTTTATTCAAGACTTATTCTATTACGTCTAAAAAATAAATATTCAAATGCGTACTCTTATTGAATAAACAAATTGAATTCGTCTACACTTATCATATCATATCAGTGTGTGTTCACTTGAACACGAGTTTGAATAGTTTAGTAAGATATAACGAGTTTCGTAATGATTTACATTAAGGTTACATTTCCCTCTTTATCGTAAATGTGTTGTTTAAGTTCAATTGAAATCCCAAGTCTTCATAATATGAGCCGTCCCGCAAGAAGCCTCTGCGTAATGTATCGAACCAGATCAGCCTGCGCAGTCCGCGCAGACTGATCCGGGCCGACACATTCCGTCTCATGGGGATAGATGTATAGAGTAATGATTCCTGAAACAGAAAATCCACAGGAGGCGAACAGTGTATATATCCGGATTAACCTGCGCGGCATGCTTAGACTGATCCGGATCAATACTTTACGCAGAGTCCACAATGTTGGTTTTCCCGCAAGACTTCTCATATTAGCAAGAAAGTATTTAAGTGTAAATTTCACACGGCTATAGTGATGGGATCGTTTTCAAAAGGCAAACCATTGACGAACCGCTTCACTATCTTCATAGTGTATCATCCTTGTTCACGTCAATGTGGCCACCCTTGAACTTGGGGTTTTTCTTGTGTGATTAGATGAGGAAGAGAGGCGTAAAGAAGTGTGATGGTGAATAAAGATGTAACTCTCTTTTAAGCCCGAGACATATGATGGTGTAAATCAGCGTTAATGTGAGATGGAGGAGCCAGCCAGTTTTACTGGAGGTTTTATGATTTAATAATCCCCTCTTACAGGGGTTTATTATTGTTTCCTATTGTTGGCGTTTCTACGATGATTTTACGTTTATATTTTAACGATATTTTACCAATAAAACTTATCTATATTTGAAAATCATTAAATAATATAAAAAAGAATTGTTATGAAATTGTTGAAATAAGTTCGCCGTTTGATTTAATCGTGCGGTCAGATGATTTATTTGTGTATCGCAGTTGATGCCTTAAAATATTTCAATGCATTCTAATTTGGGAATTCGTGTTAAAACAACAACAGAAAACTGGAATAATTTAAACGCACGTATTACAGTGTTTATTTCATTATACTTCATGACTATAAAGTAAGTAAGTGTGGTTCTCCGACGGCAGACAGTGTGATAGTTTATTACATTTATATTTATGACTAATGAAAGTGTAGGAAGATAATGCACAGGGTGACACCAGCAAGTTTGATTACATTGTGAGGTTTTCAGACAGGACTACGAGGATAATTTATATCACAGAATGAGTCAACATGTTCAATTGTCAAAATAATTGGAGCTGAACTAGATGTTGTCTTTAAGTTCTAGTACGACAATTAAAACAAAAATTAATAAGATCTTATATATAAGCGATGATCTGCGAAAACCATCCTTAGGGCCTTTGCAACAATATAAAATCATAGAAAATTTCAGGAAACTTCGGTAAAACTGATTCTGGTTGTACCCGACACCATGATTTACAGACGTAATAATTATCCCAGGGTTAGTTACCCTGTAGCATCACTCCAATTCAAACTTCTCATTGAAATGGAGTCGGCAATACGGGAATATGCGGGCGGTTCGGAAAAAAGAGGGACTCCGGTAAAGGTCACGAGAGGTCACAGTGACTGCCAGCAAATTATCATCCGATTAGATTAACATAATATTTTAAAACAATGATTATCTTCTTCTTTTATCAAATAAACAACGTTTCGGAAATCATTACCTAAAGTCGTTATGCATGAGAGTTCAAACTACTTGGTTACTTGTACAATATAATTATTCATCTTGTTTCTATTTTTCAAAAATTAAGTTAAAATAATGAGTTCCGAGTTTCACTGATTCACCAATTATAGTTCATGGAAATAACATGTTAAAAGAAAAATAATAATTAATAATTACATTATTTATTGTCCTTATCCTATCCTTATTATCATTATCATCATAACCATTATTATTATTATTTATTATTATTATTACTAATATTATTAGTTTTCTTTAAAATGTTTTTTTTTTTTTAAAATATTATTATTATTTAATGTAATCATTATGTTTCAATTCTTATTATCATAATCAAAATAACCATAGAGTTTGCTTTACTATTAAAGTTATGGTATTTTATTTAAAATTATGTTTCGTTTTTAAGCAATTTGCCTTTATATTTTCACAATGATTTTAAATGTCGACCAAGTTTAACAAATTCGATCAAAACTGCTCAAATCATATTGTACAGTATAAACTGCAAATGTTCTGCTTACGAACACATCTGACCATTTATAATATCAGGACATTGTTAGGTTTGATAAGAGCTTAATATCTTTTTCGGAACACGGGAAATTGCTTGTTTCGAGCAAGTTCTTCTTTTCTCCACAATGTTTTCAAAATTCCTTTGCTGTAATGTAATGTGTCACCAGTCGTCCGTCTGTACCAGGACAAAAGTAAAAACGTTTTAAAGAGACCAGACCAAAATAGATAACAAATGTGAGGTTTTTTTACCTGAACTCGCGACTCGACGAGATCTAGTCTCATAGCCAGTGCCTCCCTCATAAACACATCAGGGTAGTGACTCTCCTGGAACGCCCTCTCCAGTTCCTCGAGCTGCCAACCGGTAAAGTTGGTCCGGGTTCGACGGCGTTTACCGGACTGTCCGTCACTACCGTCGCTGTCACTGTCTGCAAATATACATAGACACATTTACGTTAGATTAACATATAATCAAATTTCACAAAGGCGACTCTTCCATGTTGAAAATTGGACCACTCCATTTTTTGTCCAACAGAAATATTGTAAATTTAATGTCTAAGTAGAAAACAATGCAGATTTCAGGAGAGACAGCTCGTTACGAGCTGTCTCTCCTGAATCTGCATCGTTTGCAAAATCCTTTAAATGCCTTTGGCAGCGAAAGAGTTAAAACAATCACTTTCCCCCATTTACAACAAACATGGAGCAGAGAATATCGAGACAAAACGTGGAAAATATCTGTAAACTAACGTCTTATCATTCAATAGATTTGAAAACATTGTGGCAACTGGTGATATTGCTTATTAAGCTCAATTTCCCCTCTCGCCACAATGTTTTCTAAAGTCGTCTGCTGCATATGCATCAAAAATGCATCTGCAGGTGGAAGGAGTTAAACAGCACATCTTCAACAGACGACTTTGACAACTATCTATGAATGAAAGTAAATTTACTTGTATAATTTTACGAAATCATTACAACAAAAGTCGATTTTGGCAGATGCGTCTACATGTCGGAAAAGGTTAGGTTATATATAAAGAATAATGAAAACTGACTTATTTCAGGTGTATATTTCTATATTTTAGTTAAATCAAAATTATATGGTTTTTCCTCAAGACATGTACATTGGTATTTAACGAAATATATTCTGAAGTAATAATATCCTTGTTGCACGATCCTAAGACGACCCTTTCGCATTATGTACGAACTATATCTCGTTTTCTGTAATGCATTATTTACAGTAAATTACATCTCAGAAATCTATAGTAATTGTCGATATACCGGACTTAATTACAAAGAAATTTGCTAAATTTACTATTTAATATTATATTACTATTATGATACCCGAAGATCTATTGCTTCAATTGCTTCAATATTGAAAAAGTCATTTATCATACAATACAATACACATACAATACAATACAATACAATACACATACAATACAATACAATACACATACAATACAATACACATACAGTATACAGTGAACGCTGGTTGCAATAATGTCAAATATGATTCGTTCTTTAATTTCAAGAAATTTCGTTTAATAAACTACCTACAGAAATTAAACAAACCACAAAGCAGATCAACCATTTCAGAACATTTCTTTCAAAACTAATCCAATATTTAAGAAAACGATATATGAATAAAAAACTGACCACTTTTGCCTAACAACAATAACTGCGAGAATTAAGATGAAAAGCAGGGCTGAATATTATGCTAGTAGAAATTGTAAAGGTTAGATTATAGCAAATGAATAAGAATGAAATAATTGGTTGTAGTTTGTGTTATGTATTTGGAGATATAGGTGCAATTCTGAGCCAACCTCTCAAATATTTAACAAATTTTAAATTGTTGAGCCCTTTCTCTGGTACATACGACTTTTGACTTATCTGCAGTATATGGCTTTGTAAAACATTGCGGTAAAAGAGATACATTACTCACTTAACTCCAGATTTGGTATTTCCTATTTTTCCACAGATGTTTTCAAAGCTGAACACCATTAACATTATAAATGAGGTAACGGGTTAAATAGAAAAGTTAAACTTACCGGCATCATGTTTGTATCTGTCGTCCTTCCCGTCCGATATACTACTCGAGGGTGATAAGTTCATAGATTTTCGCGCACTAAGTCCCGAGTCCAAGGCTAAGTTCATGTGATTAGCCAGCGTGTGGGCGGCATACTCGTACGAGTACTGACTTTGCGAGGCGAGAGCTAGCGCGGTCAGATTGCCGGGATAATTCGCGTACGCTAACTGCGGGTATAACATCCTTAAAGCATTCGCCTGAGAACTGGCTAAATATCCAGCCTGAGTGTGCATGTTTGTAATTTGTGTATGTCCGTGAATATAGCGTATAGAGTCACTCACTGGGGTTAGCATGGCCTTCACTCGCGATTTGACAATAACCTTAAAGAAACACTGTCATTTTAAATAGAATGCCTCATGAATATTAATGAGCTATCGCTGAGTCGTCGTATAAACCAATAACAATAGGCCTGTCTCTCCGGTGGGCTGAGTTTAACGTGAACTGCGCTGTCATTTGTCAATACACTCGGAAATGATCGAACCAATTTGTTTGTCGCCCGAAGCAAAAATCGATCAAAAAGCAGAATTTTCTCTGGCGTGATTTTGATATACGAGTGCTTTAATTTTCTTATCAGATGGCAAAATTATATTTTATGATTTCTAAAGTAAAAGTTGATTAAAAGATTTTTACAGTATAATTTGCAAAAAAGTTCACTATTGAAATTATATGTGCATATTTGATTGGTTTGTTTTCTGCAATACATAGAAAAAGTTACCACGAAATGAATTAAATGAAGAAGATATCTATCTTTAAACCTGAAATATAACCGTGTACAAAGACTACTGGCGTATACATAAATGTACGGTATGTCTATATAATCTATATAAATTTAAACCGAGAGTCAACAAAACGAACTGAAACATATATCAATGATATATTTTTGATAAAGTATAAAATAGTTGAAACCATAATGAAGAATACAAAGGACTCATTGTTTCAAATATTTTCAAACCACTCAAATAATATAAGACTTTCTCAATTCTTAATCATTTCCATAATAACACCAATTCTACAGACAGCTATGAAAACATGTATTTTAGTTAGAATGTTTATTGCCTAGAAATGAAAGTATAACTATTGCAAAGAGCTGAAAACATTGCGACAAAGGAGGAATTACTCATTTTGATAAATTTCACATTGGGCCACCCTTTTCGGATTAAGCAAAAAGACTAC
>JASEVX010000004.1:112664832-112689832 GCA_031761405.1 Serripes groenlandicus | reverse complement strand
GGTCTTTGGTTTTATACATTGTTTTTCAAACTCGTCTCCTGCACATGGGAATGCACGAGGAAAACTATAATATATATGTAGATCAGATACATATTACATGTAATTATAACAAAATATTCAATGTAAAACACGCCAATAAAACAATCCCATACTGTCTGGTATATATTAATGTGTGGAAAATTACACATTCCGCTGTATGTAAAGGGTTTATAGTGAGATTTGAAGATTGTTTTAATTACTGATGATCTGGTTTGAACGGTCCGAGTTCGTAGATACATGGGTGTACCCGCCCGGGGGTGGATGTCAGGTACAGTACCCCTGTCTGTAATTTGTCAAATTATAATCGACGATTTAGTTAAAAATCTACAAATAAAACAAGTCCCTGACACTAATTACAATTAGACTGTTTTTATTTTACGGGCGTAACTGTCGCTATTCGTGACACTTTTTTGGGGGGGTATATCATCGTGTATTCAATCCCCACATATAACAAATCTGCAGCTGACGAATTGAACACTTCTAGGCAAAATAAAGAAAATAATGAAGAAAGCACATGTATAGTTATTGAACACAGTTGAAAACAACGTATGCAATTTCTCCTTTTGTTTCAATGTTTTTAAATTCCGTCCGTCGTATATGCGTTAAAATGGGTCTGCACGTTTTAGGGATTATTAATATTTATCTATTCAAGTCTTCTGATATGCCCTGTCAATGTGTTCTAAATAGGAGCCGTAGACGGATACAAATTCGAATAACGTGGTTTTTTTTTAATTCATACAATAAATATTCTAAGTTTTACTAAACTAGTTACACTTTTCTGATAATTAGGTTTATGATATTTATTTTAACTATACTATATGTATTATCTTACAAAGTATAATTTTGTTGCAACAACATGTAAAATGTTACATGCAAATCAAGAAATTAATTGATTGATTGTTCTATAATCACAAATGATGTCTGAAGATTTAACTTGTCTGCCTAAAACTATCTTGGAATTAAAGAACATTTTGCAATAATCATCGATAAGCCTTACAGAACATTTCAATAACGATCGACTTGTTTTACAGAACATTTCAATAACGATCGACTCATTTCAATAATATAAATAAAAGTTATTCCATTAATAGCAGCTTCATACAAAAAGGGGTCTTAGTGCAACTGTGGATATTAAAGACCCGGATTTACCTGTACTGCTAAACGCTAGAAGTATAACCCCAACTTAGTATAGTTCATTTATGTCGACCCTTATCCTGCTATATACGACTTTAATCAACAATATCATATTGTTATATTCGAACAACATACATGCAGTTCTCCCGGGCGATTTAAAGGTATGACCGACTGCACACCTGTTTAAGGTTTACAGCTTGATAACGGTAAATATAATACTGCCAATGAGATGTAACAAGACTCCTTTCCACAACAGACACATTTATATAATTTTATAATTGATATATTTACCGCAATCCTACTGAACTTCCATCTAATTATCTTCTATCCTATATTCAGATATATTCTTTGACCAAGAGTCGAGCCGCAATGGTCGTATTGACGAGGGCTATCGATCAAGAGGTCGTGAGTTGTAACGAACCGCGGCTGGGTCATTGATTCTTTCCGATGATTGACCAATTCCCACTTCCGGGCCAAGTAGTCAATGTTGGTAGACGGTTTATTTACCTAGACAACCAGGAAACAAAACGTTAGATAAGTTGGCCGCCGTGATATAACTGAAATACCGTTGTAAACGCCGTGATATAACTGAAATACCGTTGTAAACGCCGTGATATAACTGAAATACCGTTGTAAACGCCGTGATATAACTGAAATACCGTGTAAACGCCGTGATTATAACTGAAATACCGTGTAAACGCCGTGATATAACTCAAATACCGTTGTAAACGCCGTGATATAACTCAAATACCGTGTTAACGCCGTGCTATAACTGAAATACCGTGTAAACGCCGTGACATAACTCATATACCGTGTAAACGCCGTGATATAACTCAAATACCGTGTAAACGCCGTGATATAACTGAAATAACGTTGTAAACGCCGTGATTATAACTGAAATACCGTGTAAACGACGTGATATAACTGAAATACCGTGTAAACGTCGTGATATAACTGAAATACCGTGTAAACGTCGTGATATAACTGAAATACCGTGTAAACGCCGTGATATAACTGAAATACCGTTGTAAACGCCGTTTAACTATATTCAATCAATCAATCGACACATGATATGTCTTTTGTATAAACCCTCTCTCATTGACAACACATCTACAAAAGATGACATTAAAACATCTAGCATTGTGGCTTAAAGGATAACTTGTTTAATATGAGGAAATTCTCCCTTTTCAACAATGTATTAAGTCGTCGTCTCCATCTGAGGTATTTGCATGTTGGAGAACATTCCTAAGTACCTTACATTAAAGATCGATCATGCGTATATACATGTTGAAATAATTAGATAGTATAGTACAGTATCATTACACGGGAAAACGTGTACACTCGAACATAAAAGTACCCCTTTCGCATATACAAACGCACTTTAGTATTTGCTCCATACGACTTAAAAAAATATTTTGGCAAAAGGGAAATCGCTCTTGATGAGCACCAATGTTTTATAAACTTGTGTTAGCGGGCACCTCTGTTAAGCAGCCAACTTGTATTGAGCAGCCACTTGGAGATAAACCATAACAACATGTTCTTCTTTATTTGACTTGTATTTAGCAGCCACCTGTGTTCACCAGCCACATATTGACTTTCTCTTAGTGGCTGCTTAAGACAAGTTTTACTGTTATTATAATTGTAGTTTTAGAGGTTTTCCGTATTGTTGCGTCAATGTTTTTAAAGTTGTCATTCAGAGCTCTAGATAAGGGCAATTTTGCATGTTCTAAAATTATTGTTTGACCCTCTAGCCCTATGTTGTGGGTACTCGAAAAAATCGTCTCAATGAGACGATTCTTTTGAGTACCCACATCATAGGGTTTGGTTGGACCATAAGAGAGATATTGTGGGGACAAGATCTGTATACCCCCGCCAATCTAAACGTCTGGTCAATGATAAGAATAGTGTTGATATGGTTGGTGAAGACAGACCGAGATTTCTCGTATGTACAGGCTGATGATTCTATTACCGACTGTATCGATACCCTGCAGCACTCGAACACTGTGCCTTAAAGACAAATTACACGAGCGATATCTACGTTTGTGAACTTCTTATCAAGTTTATTCAATGATGATATTTTCGCTTTAATTTCACTAAAATAGACTGCTGTTGAAAATATTGTGACAATTGAACAAATGGTTCATAATGAGCAGCTTTTCTTTTTGCTATAATGTTCCCAATAATTTCTGTTTCAATTTTAGAGATTTTCATGTTTTTTTCTAGAAATGGTTGAAAGTCTGCAGATTTGCGATATGTGGGAGCGGGCTAGGGAGTGTTTCCGAACGTTTGCCTATTTATGGGATACCATCCAGGAGACGCAATAAGAGACCATTTCGCCTGGCGCGCCTCGTTTATAAATGGAGTAATTTTACACATTTCCCCTTAATCAGCAGAGTTAAAAGTAAAAAAAAACCGTCATATTTACTGAAGTAAAATAAATCTTTCTACGAACTAAAATCGTTATTTTGGATATCTGCTAGTCGCTCTTCATGCTGATTCCAGTAAGACCATTTTCTCGTCTAATTTCGTTATTTAATTCAGTAAGATCAAGCCATACTCTGAGAGGATCTCATTCAATCTCCCGGGCCTCATAAACTCCGACATGAGTATTAGTCGTCCGACATTAATTTACTATTAAAGGTAATTTCCATTCTGTTTGTAATAATTTCACAAAGTTTCTATTAATTTTGATCCATTTTATATCAGATTTGGTGTCCGTCGCACCATTAATGGGCAAATTGAGTCTAAGTTCGTTACACGAAATGTGAGAAACTGGCCGTGATGTTAATCCCGTCAAATAAAATGTCCCCCGATTCACGGAGTTCACGCTGCATAGATTTACTAGGCAAACACGGGAAATCAGGACAACAGATAGAATAAGGCTCGTAACTTGCAGGGGCGTAGCTTGGCAATAATCAATGTATAGGCCTTCTCGTGAGAAAATCAACATTGTGGACTCTGCGTAGAGTATCGACCCGGATCAGCCTAAGCATGCCACACAGGCGTACTCGAATATACACTTTTCGCCTCCTGTGGATTTTCGCACCCCCCCCCCCCCCCCCTTAGACGGAATGTGTCGGCCGGATCAGTCTGCGCGGACATCGCAGGCTGATCTGGTCGATATATTACGCAGATGTGTATCGCCGCAGCTATGTACCATTTTAAAAATAACACCCACTCTTCTCTTTCCTACATATAGACGCTTTCGACGCCTCTGCTGCATACGGCCTTCAAAACGAACAATTTCTTCTTTTGTTACAATGATTTACACTTTGTTTTGAAAATTTGAATTCGTTTATAGAGAATGTCTGTGTTTTTGTTTAGAGGTTTTCAAAGTCGTCTTCTGCATATATTCTGTACGTGGGATAGGGTTATGGAGAAGAACACCCAGACCTTGATTAAACATCTAACCCATTGCATCATGCAGACACTCATTTATAGGCTAGGTTTAAGTCTTTCTGCAAAAGTTACAACGACTTTCAACCATCAAGGGGATCTATGAACTCAAACGAATTCGAGAACGGATATGTCTTTGCCAAAACAAGCGCAGTACTCAACAGATCTTGGTAGAATGTTATCATTGCTTTTCAAATCGCCTCAGTGGTGTAGTGGTAGAGCGTCCGCCATGGACGCCGGAGGTTACGGGTTCGATCCCCGATCGGGTCATACCAAAGACTTGAACACTTGTAGTAATGTCCTTTCCTTCTTGGTGTTCGGGGTTGTGCGGTTAGCATAACGACTAACTTGCTGGTGTCAGGATAAATGGATTACATAGTTTTGTAACTTACTCAGAAAACTCCGTGATATAACTAAACTATAGTTGAAAGCGGAATAAAACACCATGTACAAGAGCTTTCTACCAAACTATGAGGGTAGATAAGATATTATATATTTAAGCATGTATGAACAAGGAAGGTGACAACTCGTACATTAGTTAAGTATAGTTCCAGCGATCACTCGAACACGTCGATATCTCGAGGTATTTTCTGGGTCCCCGCCAACTTTGAGTTAACGAGAGATCACTGTATATCATTCGGTTTCGTATCGTGTTCTATCTGCATAGGTTCATGTGTACTATCTGACATTGGACTTCACTTATGAAATGAAACCATCAATGAAACCGTAGATAAAAAAACGGCAAACAAGCACCGCGCTGCAAAAACCAACCTTCGGATATTAACGATAGTGCAGCGCCATATCAAACTGAGCATTCGCGCAAGTTAATCAATATATGTACGCGAATAAGTCAATGGAAGTTCCAAGAAACGTCTGAAAACAGTGTTTATTAAGATCGGATAACATGGATACGCAGGCAGAACCTTTTCAGCCAAGGTTCAACTTTTTTCCATATACAAAACATTTGTTGGAGACGATTTTGAATACATCTAGAATATGGAAAAATATATAAATGAAAGAACAAATATTGAATATTTGTCGCAACGTCTTCAAAAGTCATTCAAACGACATTAGATATTGACGATGAGGAACATGCGTGTTTATTTATGTACGTTTACGATAAAGGCATGTTGGAACTTAAACGAGATCTAGAACTGCATGTCAAAGGTTGATATCTCTTTTAAGAACTTTTTTTGAAAGTGTTAGTATCTTTAAGTTGTTCAATCGAGAACCCTACTAAACACAGCAGTTCCCACAACCTACTGGCGGAATTAACATGTTATCATATCCACTCACTTTCTGACGTATTTGCTGAAGTTTTTGAAAAAGAATTTGCTCTAACACTAACTGAGCAAATTGTCCTTTTGCCACAATGTTTTCAACCATATTCAATATAATAATTATGCTCGTATTTATATCAATCTTCCAGGTCTTTGCCTAGATATTTAAAGAAGTCGTCTGCTCCAGATTTGTTGTATCTTGGAAAAACTGAAACCTTCCTAAATCAATAAATTATACTACGCAAAAATAGAAAGGGATGCTGAGACCCTATATAGTGAGGCGTGAGGCGTGTTTGTCGGTATTATCCGAACAGAAGGTATATTATTCCGGTGTTTAATAGGGGTGAGAAGATCTCGTCATTGAAGGATTCAATAATGTGACTCGGAGGGATTACCGCCGAGAAATCACTTTGAATAACAATCAGAGATAGAGATATTATCTCGCACTGAGACATCGGGGTTCCTGCACGCTGGACTTGCTCCCTCCCCCAGTTTTAATTACTAGAGTCCTCACAGCGTAAAAATACCAACTGGCCAAACTCCATTAAACGTTTGGTATGGTAAATATTATGATTTATGATTGAGATTAGTTATTGATTAAGGGTAATCTGTTTCTAATGTATTCCTACCCTTTACTTGAACAGAGGGTTCCCATTATTATACTGTTGTATGATAACGCTTTTCGGTTACAATGCACTAAATAAATTCCTTCTTTGTTTCAATGTAAGTCGACCAGATTTAGACGTCGATTGTCACATTTTCTAATCGTTTCTCATGTATGACACCATATATCATTGAAAAAAGTAACGTCTAAGCTATACACATTTGCAATGGATTTAAACTCAAATATATATTCAATGCTTTCTGATGATGGTATACACTCATTTCTACGCAAACAAACATTTTTTTTATGGACTATTTGAATGTAAATCAGCATGACCGCGGATGTATTTGGCGTTATTTGACTTTTAAAAATTATTGGTGGAAGAGGACCTCGAGTAAAGAGTATAAATGTATTTCCGTGTGTCTAGATTTCACATTTCCTCTTTACATGTTTCAGAATGACCAAGTCCGGATACTTGGAAGTGTGTATAAACAGTACGATGTATATTATTGTTGTCTTTACGATCCGTAATCTGTCGATCTTTTAGACTGAATTAGTGTATTCATATGGTGAAAGTAAGACTGGCTCGTTTCCAGAGGAGTTGTGAAGTGACCTGTGATCTTGTTCTGCACCAGCACAGCCTAAATAAGACATCAAAAGGCAAACGACACATCATTTAGTCTCAGATGCAGCTTTTGACAAAACATTTAAAGTGTAGGCCGACCACTAACCATGAACATTAAACCCTTTCCCACGTATAACAAATCTGTAGCACACGACTTTGGATTTTTCTTAGGTAAAGTCAATTAAATTTGAATTATTGAAACAAATAATATAATGAGCAATTTCTCCTTTTGCCAATATTTCCTCAAACATTGTCTGCTTCAGAGGCGTTAGCATATACGTAGAAGGGTTAAGTTTTGTTTTAATGGAGTTACAACAATATTCAAATCGACAGACACGGCGTGTATATATACATAGACTGTCAGCGTCCGTTTATCATAAAACCCAGTTAATTCTGTCTACCATTGTCAAAGTATAGTATATCTTCAGGTAGCAATGCTTATAGCGTACACAGCAATAACAATCCAGTGAGTGGTGATATACTATTTAATCTGTAAATAAGAATAGCTACTATGTGGAAACGAAGCAAGTTGCTTGGAAAGACTGTTGTGTGGAGTATTGACGTGAATATTCCATGAATCACATGATTGTGTAGGTGAACTGGCCGCCGTGAACAATTAAAAATAGCATTAAACCCCACTAAATCAGTATCCTCCTCATACACTAATTAACTTATTATAATCTGAAATCTTATGAAAAACGACTTGACATGGATTAATGATAAGGTATTAGGACATAGGACAAACTCGTGTCGCTATTTTATAATTAGTTCTAGACCAGGAGCCCGCCATGTTATACCGGGCTCCGTGCATGTGGGTTACACAGACCCCGGGTGATACTAAACCGGCGCGGGCCCCTCCACGTTTCACAGCAACCCAGTTTGTAAACATGGCGACAAACAGGGTACTCAACGTACACCCTGGTACAGCAGATCTACCCTCGTTTCGGGTTGTCCAGGTGTGTGTAACCCTTACAGTAAGTGTCGATTAACTCTTTCTCTGCCAAACACGTTTTGCAAACAATACAGACTCAGGTGAGTCAGCTCGTAACGAGCTGTCTCACCTGAAATCAGCATTGTTTGTCTTTTAGTTATAACAATATTCCAAACCCCTATTGCAAAGGAAATGGAGATGCACACTTTTAAACATAGATTAGTCTACTTAAAACAATTCGGCGCTGAAATAGTTAAATTAACAGTTTAGGCCATGCTCTCGGGAAAACATTTAGATCTATACTGCCGGCGTTCGCAGGTTTAACTGGATCTACATTGTTGTCAAATGCTTCACGGCTGGTTTTTGTAAAACAAGGCATTGCATTCTTATATTAAAGAGAAAACCCATTTCCATTTGAACTATGTGTTTACTCAAAATAAAGAAAACTGTGAAAACGTAGCTATTTGACTCCAGAAGCAATTTGGTAGATTCCATAGATAGATCGATTGTGTTAAAAATCCTTCCATCTATGTTCATCCATCATAAGACGTGTTGTCTTAAAGACATGAGTTTGTTTTTGTATTATTGTCTTAAATATTTATAGATAAGGTTTTAACTGAGGTATTAAATAGTTTCTTAGTTCAGCTACAAATGGGACGTTTTCACGTGTTCCCCACACCATTGAATTGGGTATTTCGTCCGGATAGAGAAGAGAAAGCTCCCTTCCCGTTAAACCACTAACCCATGTCTTTGCTTTACTTTACTTTAAACACTATACGGTTATTGTGCTATCAACTATACACGAATTAACGAACAATATAGAGGAAGATCAACTCACACAATCGTGCAATATCTTGGTCTACATTCGATACTTTGTAACCGATTCTTTCACTGATATTTAGCAACATCATATTTAAACCCGATTTTGTCAGCCATGAAGTGTCACTGTACCAGATACTGGAAGGTAAGGATTAAAATACCCAACTATGTGGTAATTAAACAGTCAGGAAAGTAAACTTTAATTTGATTTAATTTGAACGAAGATTTCTGAGTGTTTGCTGTGGTATTGTTCAGCTACGGTGACATGTTTTCTCGTTATTATCTTGTCCTTACAAATATATTGTGATAAAGTAAAAATGGAATATGCACTTCGCGCTATTGTATCATTGTTCACATTCTACTTGTTTTTTTAATCGCCCGGTTCGACATATTTCATAAAAGTCACGTAGTTTCATTTACTTTCTCTCGTTTCACTCTTTTCTCGATTAAAGTGTTTTTGGATCTGCCAAAAATTAATAGTTATTGGATACATCAATAACGATACGGAACATGTGATAATATTGATACAGTAGAATGTAAGTAAGGACATTTAAAAGTAAAATAAATACTCATGATTTACACAAACGCCGTAAGAGACTTTCAGCCGGTATTTCTACGTCGACAAAGTGATACACAATTACTTTTCATAGGGAATGACAGAATAAAATTCAGATTAAATAAATTCACTTATAATGTATAACTATACTTATATATGGAGGGCTTTGCGTGAAACGGTTGTATCTAACATTTGTATTTTTTACCAAGGTTAATAATCTCGCCATAAAGTCTATATACGCGTTTCTGGGTAAACAATGGAAATTAAGGTGCCATTGCTCGTTCTGAGCAATGTCATCTAAATTTCCATTGTTTAGAAAGGGGTCAAGATTGCCCCTAAACCAGGGTTTTTCAAAAAGGTTTTAAGTTACAAGCCTTTTCTCGCCAAGCCCTCGATATATGTACAAGAAGGTTTTGTTTTCTAGTAAATGACCGGTAGTGGTGTCTTTCTTTCTGAAAGTTACACGCTAGTATAGCACAGAGACACCGGTAATACGACGAACACCCTTACTAAGTTTAAATGAACGGGTCTCTCTCTTTACATATCATTTAAACTCTTCTCTGATTGGATACCTTTAATGTCGTCTTCTTTAAATACGACGTAATGGACACAGTTTGTTACTGCTTGAAAGTTTCATTTTACTCTTTCATTTTCATTTTCTGAAGCCTCTGAAGCAGACGACCTTTGCAAATAATGTTGCAATAGGCGAAAATGCTCAATTTCTCCTTTCGCCACAATGTTTTCAACTCTACTCAATAATTATACTTTCAGAGAGAATTTGAATTTTTATAGAAATACATTTTTAAATAGGATTTGTTGTATGTGGGAAAATGTTATATTTTGTCGCAGAGTAAGGAACTAAAGGGACAAACAGAACTTGCGCATCATTGTCTTAAAACACCGTCCTATACATCGCGCCATACATCATCTGTATCAAGGCAACGACTTGAACATTAATGAAGTTAAAGATCATCCAGAATACATTAAAACACTTTATTCTAGTAAACCTTTAAAACACGTATCATAATGAAGACATTTTTTTTTTCAAATATCGTAGGGCAGAAGAAGCTGGGCATAATGAGAAAATATAAAGTTTCCAAATCCTAATTGGTCGCAATGTTCCTTTTATCTCTTTGGACTCCAATAAAGATCCATCTAAGAATCGATATTAATATGAGCCGTTCCACGAGAAAACCAACATTATGGACTCTGCGTAATGTATCGATCCAGATCAGCCTGCGCAGTCTGTAAAGTATAATCCAGGCCGACACATTCCGTCTCAGGGGATAGAGGTATAGAGTAATGATTCCTGAAACAGAATATCCACAGGGGGTGAAAAGTGTCTGTCCGGGTTGGACTGCACAGCATGCTTAGGCTGATCCGGGTCGATACTTTGCGCAGAGTCCATACTGTTGATTTTCTCGTGGCACGGCTCATATTCATTGGGACTTTACGCCAGTATAACAGTTCTACCAGGTGCTCCCAATCTCAAATCCAGGACGCACAGGACGAGTCTGTCCGCCAAATGCCCGAATTCAGTAGGATAAGGCTTGCTCAGACCGAGTACTGTCAGTTTGAATACAAACTATTCAATCACAGGTAGTAGACTTGAAGTAAACACATGGTCGATGTAGAAGAGGGAGAGCATCGTGCGGGAACAAACAGTGTCAAATGGTGTTATACAAGTTGGGCACACATCTTGAGATGGTAATACGAGTGCTAATTGTTAACCCTTATCCCACAGATTCTCCCAACTTGTATCATCAATACTTGGTTTAAGACAATTGTGTAGTTTTTTCTATAAATTGATATATGAGTAGCGAATATTACATACCAAGATTAAACAGCCTGAAGGTAACGGTTGCTCTCCGTGTACATTTTTCGAAAATGCTGTTTAAAGTTGCACAAACCGTGAAAAGCAAATGATGTTTAAAGTCGCGTAAAGTAGGATAAGGATTGAAAGTTCATTATTATGTACACAACTGTACACCATTCACAGAGTACAGCTAAATACGCCCACTCCTGGCAGCTCATGTCAATCAAATTATGAATTCCCCTGAGTGTATCCCACTGTCATCAAACCATAAATAGACACGCGCAGTAACTGTTTATAAATGTCTAGTATGTTATACCAACCTCGTCGTGCGATTATAAGTCGTGTCGTATTAAGCGTTTATCACCATATGCATGGACATGGTATTGCAAGCAATTGAGCGATATTGCTAGTTTATGCTGAAAGGTTGCCCCAATGATTCTTCTAAACGTAAACGGACAGTGACGTATTTGATAATACTGCACTGATGCACAAACTCATCCGAATCATCACTGTTTACAGATGCATTACGATCCTGACTATCTGAGTATATGTTATATGGACCTAAATGCAAACTATGATAGGGAACTAGAAGAATGGGCTGAGTAGTTGTACGCCACTGCTACTTTAATTGATAACAAATCGGAAAGTCATTAACTCTTTCAGCGCCGAATTGTTTAAAGTAGACTCTTCCATGTTCAAAATCGGGCGTTTCCATTCTCTTGTAATAAGATTTTTGGAATATATTTACAACAAAGGCAAACAATGCTTAGACAGCTCGTTACGTTTTGCAAAAACCTCGATATTGCCTGTGGCGCTGAAAGAGTTAATTAAAATAAGAAGTGGCTCGAAAACATTCATTTAAGTTGACTTTCCGTATTGCTGTAAATGTAGACGGACAGTGCAGGCTCTGGTAAAAACGTGCTTATATACAACCTCGACTAAGTCTTCACTTGTCTAAAGTGTAACATTATCCCTTTGCTAAACGGGGTTCAAATGTTTGTTTGTCAAATTAATCGACGAACTCTAGGATAGGAAATGATAAGTGAACAAAGTGTTCTTTCTGGAAGAGAAATGTAATTTGATATCAATTATAAGAGGAGTGAACTACTCAAATGATCACGTGACTTCTGTTCGGAATATTTTCCTTTCATTAGTTTTTTACGCGACTGGAACATTTGTCGGGAACGATTTAGAAATATATTGACAGTGATTTTATTTTATTGACTAAAACATGAAACGCCTTTCTATCTTTTTAAATCTTAAAAGGAGAATTTAAAACTAAATATACGAGTACATAGTGTTATGAGACAGCTACGGGTCCTGGTTCATGGACATTGCTTGTGAAACCTTATCCATATGAAGGTGCAATTTGATGCATCTTGCTACAGACGATTTGTAATAAACATTGCATCAGGAGGATAAAATGCTCTTCAATGTTTTATCTAGATATTTTCAAAGTAATTTGCTGCACATTTTATGTTAGACAGGACCTATGTGGGAAAGAGTTCAAGAAAACGGCCAGCTGATTCAGCGATATTGTCACATCAAAAGATTTATTTAACCAAGATGTCAAGGAATGATATTTAACAAGTCATCCAGAACTTCATGTGGTCGTGTTTGCCGGTGTCTCATCGTGAGTCACACATATACATCGAACACATTTTGACTAAAAAGGAAAGAACATTTACATTCAAGAATTCTCCACTTCAAGTCGTAATGCCATAACTTGATGGTTTGACGTTTTCTATCACTTGTCATTTATTAATTAAACAATTTACGAAAACAATAATATTAACAAACGAAAGTGTCTTAACCCATTACTTCGCAAAGACGACGTTTGACACCTGCCATTGAACAGGACTTTTGAAAATATTGCAATAAACGGTGAAATTGCTCAAAACGAGCAATTTCACCTTTTATTGCAATATTTTCAACTCTTTATCAATATAAACCTTCCAGTTTTCTAGATTGTTCGTGTGATGATTGTAAAGCAGATGAGGTTTGAAAAGTCACGTTAAGTAATTGGTTAATAGACAGTACACTGTTTTATAGATGGTAACCCGTTTGCGATCTGTTCCATGTATCAATAAAAGTAGCATGGTATCTTCTCTCTTGAAGACCGAAAGTCGAACGTAATCGCCATCAGCAAAGTATGAATGGAGGATATGGAACAATGTACATGTATATATCTGTGGTGAGTGTACATCAAAATCCCCATGATCAAAATCCTCATAGGTCAAAATTGCCCTAGTAGTCAAAATACCCATAGCAAAAAATGACAGGGTATTCAAAATCCCCATGGCCAAAATGACAGGGTATTCAAAATCCCCATGATGGGTAGCATTATCCCCTTACTCAGTTACTGTGTTATCTCCTATTGATCTCTTAGGTTTTTGTCATTAAGTGACAGCAATGTTGTTGAGTAGGGAAATTAGTACAATAAGAAAACCGGACGTGTGAATAAATGTGTTTAGTAACCAACAGAATGAAAGGGCCATATGCTAATATAAGCGAAATAAAAGACAAATGAAACAATGAGAAATTTCATAATATATGCATTATATTTATTTGTTCCGAACTCCGAATTATAGATAATATAGAAAAAGTTTAAAAACTTTAATATTATTTTGACTACCCATCATGAGGATTCTGAATACCCTGTCATTTTGGCCATGGGGATTTCGAATACCCTGTCATTTTTTGCCATGGGGATTTTTACTTCTAGGACAATTTTGACCCATGGGGATTTTGAGTGTCTCCCATTTTTGGTATTATGCAAGTTACCTCTGACATACACGCTGGTAATTATAACCCCTTGTTGGACACTGATTATGAGTTATAGACAATCTGCACACTTGTTTATTTTTAATTAAATTTAATTGAGTTGTGAAGTTTTACCAAGTTGCCTTTACGACATAGCTAAAGTGCAAATGTCATGTACGTTTTACATTCCGGTGAAACATGATCTGACGTCATGTGTTTTTGAGATGTGTGATTTCGGTAGGAACGTACAAAAAGAGTATTTTTTTTGTTTTTGTTTTTTTAATTGATAATTGATATTCCCCACCTTTTTCGTGCAGTTTGATAGCATTCTCAAATGATACACTTCTTCACCATCCCTATTATTTGATTTTAATTTACGTTCAATTTCAAATTAACATAGAATAATTATTCCACAGGTATATGCGCAAGAGATGTATTCGCAAAATGATTCACATAAGAAATGAAGAAGCGTTACATGTTCTGTAAAGATGTTTATATCGTGTCAAACGAAATATATGAGTTATTTTGGAAAGATCGTGGGGGTTTCTGCCAAAGGGCGACAAAGTCTCAGTTTAATTTACTGTATGTAAATTAGTACAATAGATTGCTATTAACTCCCATATGCATTATAAATCATAGATGCACAGTTTACCTAGAGTGATATGTTATAGATTCAGCAGCTTTCGAAAAGATATAACGACTAGATTGTAAAAATAATAATACAAATAATAATAATAATAATAATAATAATAATAATAATAATAATAAAGAGTTCAAAACAGTGTGGAGTAAGTAAGATTACCGAGTTTGAACAATTACCTCCTTTTCTCAATCATATTTCCTAACCTTGTCTGCTGCAATCGTGTCATGTAATTGTCGTCTGCAGCAGGTAAAGGGTTAATTAGGAACACTTATTTTATCGCTCGTTTACTCGATCTTCGTTAGGAATGAGCAGATAAATATTAAGAACTCTACTAAATAATGTAGCCATTTCACAACGAAATGACCCTTTATATATTGAAAATAAGATCGGAGAAACATGGTATCCGTATATACATATCAGCAGTCGTACCAGCACGTGCACAGTTCACAACACAACGATTAGATTATGAAGTAACCCGTATGTACATCTCCCGTGCACGTCATAGCGGTGACCAATCGAATTTAACCCCCCTTCCAACTGTACGCGACATTAACCCTTTTCAACATACAGCAAATCTGCAGCAGACGAATTATGAAACATCTTGGCAAAATATGGAAACTCTATAAATGAAAGTATTATTAATGCGAAGAGATGAAAACATTGTGGCAAAAGGAGGAATTACTCATTATGAGTAATTTCTCCTTTTGTCACAATGTTTTCGAAAGTCGTTGTTGTAACGGCGTAAGAAATCATCTGTATGTGTGAAAGGGTTAACCAAGGTTTCCATATATAGATTCAGTTTGATGAACGGGACACACAAAGAGTCTGCAACCTCGCCCATCTCTGGTATGTACATATTAGATGTGTTTGTATGATGGTTCACGCCGTGAACAAGAACATATGTGTTATATCACCGCGTTTCCTGTGTAAGTTATCAGTACTATTGGTCGATTTATCCTAACACCAGCTAGTCAGTCGTAACACTTCCAATTATGAGCGTCAAGGAGGAACAGCCATTACTAGGTGTTTTTTTTTAAGTATTTAGTATGACCCACACGGTTTCTTTAATACGGTTTCTTTAATACGGTATACCTGTCATTAGGCTACACTTGCGAACAACATACTCAGAGATCAGCTGGTACATTCGTGCAGTCTAATCTTTGTCTAAATGCTCGTTACTCGTGTATCAATGGTTAGTAAAGACAAGTCTATAACTACGGAAGAACCGGTAAACACTCATGATTCATAATACCACCTAGTGTAGGATAATTATTAATGTACCAAAATAGTTTGAGCAGTTCCAAGATAAAACCAACATTGTCGACTCTACGTGAAGTATCGTCCCGAAAAAGCCTAAGCATGCCGCGCAGGCTAACCCGGACAGACACTTTTCGCCTCTTGTGGTTTCAGGAATCATTACTTTATACCTCTATCCCCCCCTGAGACGGAATGTGTCGGCCCGGATTAGCCTGCTCGGACTGCGCAGGTTGATCTGGGTCGATACATTATACAGAGTCCAAAGTGTTGGTTCATGGCACAAACTACGAGTCGACGCATTCGGTCATCTCCGGTATGAATATATTAGTGTCGTACTCGTCGAACGGCTCACTTGCTAGATTCGCGGCACAAACCACGAGTCTACATCTTCGGTCATCTCCGGTATGAGTATATTAGTGTCGTACTAGATCGGAATACCATCCATATTGCACTTGAAGTGAATTTAGACCCAGAACAACCAACGTATGCGCGTTCATTGATCTCGTCAGTAAGTTTATAGACACGAGAGAAGGAATTTGATTATCAACTGATGAACTTTTCGGGAGACAATTCAAAATGCGAAGTACATGTACTTTATGATAATAGCAGAGTGCTTTCAATGCACGCCTATCATTACAGGCATATGTACAGGCTCGCCCGAGTTTCACTGCACGCTGTTGTACAAGCCCGTCTAAGACTTCACTGTACGCATATGTACAATGTCGTTGGAGTCTACACTGTACGTAATTGTACTGGCATGCCAGAGTCCAATTGTGTATACAGTTGTACAGCCTCGCATGATTATTCATTCTACGCATTTGTACAGGCCTGCCCGCGTCTTCACTCTACGCCTTTGTACAGGCATGTATGAGTCTTCAATGTACGCAGATGTACTAAGATATGTATTCTAAAGATTATGTTGGTTTGTTTCACTGTCAGATATTTATATTTCTTAAAGAAAACGGGGATATTCAAATGAGTTTTCATGCTTATCTCGATCTACTTTTGTCGTCAGATCTCGTTTTCACCCGGCACTAAGTTCATTTAAAACCGATTTCATATAAATGATGAATAGATACGAAACACACGAGGGATGATACATGATGAGTTATATTTCATTGTAACAGAACAACGCCTGAACTAATAAAACCACATTTAAAACCTGTTTTAAATTTTCCACACGAAACTTTATTAATATATATGCAATAAAAATTGAAGGAATCAAAGGAATTCTAATGCTAATTCGCCACGCAGTGTCGTATACAAATAAGATGGTTTATTGTTTGAAAGTTTATAAGGTATCCCTTAACATTGTAATTGCAAATTGAAATTCTTCTTCTAATGAATATAATGGACTAATCCAAGTCTGCACACTCGCGCTATCGTATAACATATGTTTTTAAAATATCTAATTTTCCCTAATTAATAATAATCTTATACAATGTATGTAATCATGAATAAGTAGTCAAACAGTAGAGATACAATGTACAGATGAGTGTATTTGCGACAATACCTGTAACGGTAAAGAGGCCCCGGGTTTGTGAGCGCTGTAAGAATGTAGTGGCTCGTATTAATTATTGAAATTGATAATTTACAAGGCCTATGTCACTTGAAAGTGAAATTCAACGCTCATAAACGATGAGTCTGTCACATCAGGTGTAATTAAAACTAAACGATCACACAAAAAATAAACGAGAGATAATTTGCTTTATCATCTTTCATTAACCCTTTCCCTGCTTTAGATTAGGTGAGGAGGACCCGGATTTGTCCCGCTCTCACAGGACTCGAACTCTGGACATTTGGATCGCGAGGCCAGTACTCCAGATCTGTACAGGTTATCTAGAAGCTTCCCCTTGATGTGGACCGTGACAACATTCGTATTAACCCTTACCCTCATACAACAAATATACAGCAGACGGTTTGGGAAATGTCCAAGCATAAATATGGAAAATCTCAATAAATGAAAGTTAATTCATTGACTATAGTTGAAAGGATTGTGGAAAAAGGAGAAATTGCTCAGCATGAGCAATTTCTACTTTTGTCACAATGTTTTCAAATGTCGTCTGCCGTAGAGGTGTCAAAAAGCGTCTTGGTAGTTTTTATTATCGAAAAGTAAATTACTCAGCAAATCCCCTCGGTTCCTTACGATCAATCATTGATGACATTATTTGAATATCTAAATGTTTCTCAGAGATTTCTAGAAACCTATTTTGACTCATTATCGAACAGTGTAGAGACAGATCAATCTGCGTAGATGCAAATGTTCTATGTTGTGTGAATACATATATATCTGTCACAATATTTCGCCCACAAATAAATTAATATTTCTTGTAGAAAAAAGAGAAATGCCAATGCTTTTAACCATAGGCAATAAGTAGAAACTATCTGTTCGAATGTATAGTTTATTTATTTTCCCACATTGTCTTATTTCCGAGTAAAGCGTCATGATGAAGTAATATGTTGAAGTCGAACAGCTGTTTGAATGTGTAAAATGAATGAGCCATTCATTATGTACAATCGTTTGATTCATTTAATCCATTTATTACCGTCCCGGTGACATCGAAAAACACATCGGATGTCTACATTTAACAGGGGAACTAGTGGACGCTCTCTCACAACCAAGTGTTTAGAAAAGCGACATTGTTGTGTTAACCCTTTCCCTCATATAGACGCTTTCTGACGCCTCTGCAGCAGACGGCTATATGAAAACATAGAGACAAAAGAAGAAATTGCTCAAAACGAGCAATTTCTCCTTTTGCCACAATGTTTTCCACTTTTAGTCATAGGTTATCCATTCAATTATAGAGATTTTCTATGCTTTGACAAAATATGTTTAAAGTCGTCTGCTGCAGAATTGTCGTATGAGGAAAAGGGTTAAATTAACACTTATCCCGCTAAATTCCTAAAATCGGTATACCTTGTATTTTACTTTCGTTTAACACGTATATGGACTTATTAGTCTTTGCTTAATATTGCTCAATGAAGATTCAGTTAGGATTGAACACTGCAGTCACCTCCCATCTGGTTGGTGATATTTTCAATGATTTAATTGTGATCAGTGACGAACCTGCTCCAGACTGTCTAGTGGCGCAGAGTTGTTTCTGGACTAATACTGTCCATGTAACAGCGTTTACACGTGCTATCGATATGTATTGTCAGTGTAACAGCGTTTACACGTGCTATCAGTGTAACAGCGTTTACACGTGCTATCAGTGTAACAGCGTTTACACGTGCTATCGATATGTATTGTTGATGGAAATGCTCATCTTAATTGTTTTATGATAGAATTTTCATCCGAGGTCGAAGTTTATTTTTAGTTTATAATCTCGAAATAATTGTAGCGTTAATGAACGACAAGTCCACGAACCATGCCGAGCTCATTCGGAAATTACCGAACACATAAGGCATGTTCTACCTTAGTGTATATCTCCTGTTTTTAACGGGGTTTTCACCCAAATGTTTATGTTAGAATATTCGCAATTTAAATCGGCCATCCAGTTCACTTTATTTTGACGGAGTTCTGATCATCGGTTTTCGTGTTGACTGGCCCATTTCTGTCGCGTGACCGTTACCCTGTATACGATATACCTGCACGTTTGTTTAGTTTGTATAACTCGAGTGTGTGGTTAAATAAGATATCAGACCGAGCGTGACCGTATTTGACCACAGTTATTCAATTTTGTATGTCTTTTCTTGTGTTGAAGGAGGTAAATAACCACACTGAGTCATAGTCTTAGGTATCAATTAACTGTACTGGATATAATAATGAACTCAGATACCGAATAAATAATGAGAAGAAAAGAATAAAATTATGCTATATTCGAATATATCTACTAAATCATCAGTCGTTCTCGTATTTGATTGAGTAATGATTCATTGATGGTTTCCTCTGAGCCAGTGAAGCCAGGTGTTGTATATGACAATTTATTCTAATACTCCGATTCTTAAAAAGGCGGGAAACGATCTGATTTCTAGTATTTTGTTCATGTAAAAAAATAAACAGAATCAATATTGATGTAAAATCAGCATACGCAAAGTGTGATTTTTTACAACGATTATACCAGATTTCCGTAAAAATCATAAAACGGCGTTAAAACAGGTTTTCACAGTTCTGCCGTTAAAAGCAGAAACTGATTATTTACATAGAAATTCTACGTTTAACGGATCTTATTATTACGCCACTAAGGACGCTGCAATTTCACCTGATGTTGATTGAGACCAGACTCTACTATTGTAACAGTCTTTATAAAGTACCTTTTCCAGTAGATGATGTTGATTGAGAACAGACTTTACTGTTGTAACAGTCTGCATAAAGTACCTTTTACATTATATGATGTTGATTGAGACCAGACTTTACTGTTGTAACAGTCTTTATAAAGTACCTTTTACAGTAGATGATGTTGATTGAGACCAGACGTTTCTATTGTAACAGTCTGTATAAAGTACCCTTTACAGTAGATGATGTTGATTGAGACCAGACTTTAGTTTTATAACAGTCTTTATAAAGTACCTTTTACAGTAGATGATGTTGATTGAGACCAGACTTTACTGTTGGAACAGTCTTTATAAAGTACCTTTTAGAGTAGATGATGTTGATTGAGACTAGACTTTACTATTGTAACAGTCTTTATAAAGTACCTTTTACAGTAGATGATGTTGATTGAGACCAGACTTTTCTATTGTAACAGTCTGTATAAAGTACCTTTTACAGTAGATGATGTTGATTGAGACCAGACTTTTCTATTGTAACAGTTTGTATAAAGTACATTTTACAGTAGATGATGTTGATTGAGACCATACTTTACTGTTGTAACAGTCTTTATAAAGTACCTTTTCCAGTAGATGATGTTGATTGAGAACAGACTTTACTGTTGTAACAGTCTGTATAAAGTACCTTTTACATTATATGATGTTGATTGAGACCAGACTTTACTGTTGTAACAGTCTTTATAAAGTACCTTTTACAGTAGATGATGTTGATTGAGACCAGACGTTTCTATTGTAACAGTCTGTATAAAGTACCTTTTACAGTAGATGATGTTGATTGAGACCAGACTTTAGTTTTATAACAGTCTTTATAAAGTACCTTTTACAGTAGATGATGTTGATTGAGACCAGACTTTACTGTTGGAACAGTCTTTATAAAGTACCTTTTACAGTAGATGATGTTGATTGAGACCAGACTTTACTATTGTAACAGTCTTTATAAAGTACCTTTTACAGTAGATGATGTTGATTGAGACCAGACTTTTCTATTGTAACAGTCTGTATAAAGTACCTTTTACAGTAGATGATGTTGATTGAGACCAGACTTTTCTATTGTAACAGTTTGTATAAAGTACATTTTACAGTAGATAATGTTGATTGAGACCATACTTTACTGTTGTAACAGTCTTTATAAAGTACCTTTTACAGTAGATGATGTTGATTGAGACCAGACTTAACTGTTGTAACAGTCTTTATTAAGTACCTTTTACAGTAGATGATGTTGATTGAGACCAGACTTTACTATTGTAACAGTCTTTATAAAGTACCTTTTACAGTAGATGATGTTGATTGAGACCAGACTTTACTGTTGTAAAAGTCTTTATAAAGTACCTTTAACAGTGATTATGTTGCTCTTTTTCTGATCTAACCCTTTCACTCTTGTAGACGCACTTTGACGCATCTGCAGCAAACAGCTTTTGAAAAAATAATGGCAAAAGGAGAAAATACAGATAATGAGCAATTTCTCCCTGTGTCACAATGTTTTAAATTTTATCTAAAACGTTTACTCCACATACATGTACAGCTGTATTATATTCGTATTTACTTGCATTTTCTTTCTGTTCTTTTTCTTTGTACTCTTGTAAATCATTGATCCTCATTATATGGAGGAAATAAAGAATTATATTTATTGACATCTTGCATATTTATGCATAGATGTTTTCAAAGTCGTCTCCTGCAGATTTATTTTTATGAAGGAACGGAAAAAGAGTGTTTTAAACACTTCTGAATGTTGAACCTTATAATTCGATGTGCATGCGGACGTTTTGCTAATGTTCGCAGTTTTATATCGATATATTGGTGGACGTTTTACAAATGTTCGCCATTATATTTTGATGTCCGTTTTACGCTGCTCGTTATGTGTTGCTGACACGTGCGCATTCTTCTGTTTAAGAAATCAGCGATCATTATACGATTGATATTTCTTTCCTGCCCACTTTTGCCATAACTGTTAGAAGATCTATCAATTACTTTCAATCTTGCATTGAAACAGTGCATGCACATGCATATTAATAAACATGCTCATACATCAATTACACAAGGAAGTAATAACAACAGTGTTTATAGCAACATATGCATGTGAACTGACAACCATGCAATATCTATAATGTTACATATTGTATAAATTAACATGTATTAATAGTATTAAATAAATTGATCATTTTAAGGTTTCGCTCAGTTAACATCCGAATAATGTCAGACAACAAGAGGTTGTTCCGTTAACGATATACCTTCGATCGCGTCTGTAGCATGCTGGAATTAACCCTTTCGCTCATACAACAATTCTGCAGCAGACGAATTTGAACGTATTTTGTCAAAAGATAGATAATCTTTATAATTGAATGGATAACCTATGACTAAAAGTGGAAAACATTGTGGCAAAAGGAGAAATTGCACGTTTTGTGCAATTTCTTCTTTTGTCACTATGTTTTCAAATAGCCGTCTGCTGCAGAGGCGTCAGAAAGCGTCTATATGAGGGAAAGGGTTAAAGTATACGTTCACATTTAACATATGAGCCGTCCCGCGAGTAAATCAACATTGTGGACTCTGCGTAAAGTATCGACCCGGGTCAGCTTAAGCATGCCGCGAAGGTTTACCCGGACAGAGTATTTTCGCCTCGTGTCGATTTTCTATTTCAGAAATAATCTATACCTCTATCCGCCTGAGACGGAATGTGTCGGCCCGGATTAGCCTGCGCGGACTGCACAGGCTGATCTGGGTCGATATATTACGCAGAGCTCATAATGTTGTTTTTTTCTCCCGGGACTGCTCATTTTATATTTTTCTTATCATGGCTTCAATTCGGAAGAGTTAAAGATGTCCCGATGACGTGACGATTGGAACAAAAAGACACGTTTACATAACTTCAAGTATAAATTATATAGGTACATGTGTCGATTTATCATTTCTCCAATACAGACGCTATTTGTACGTGTTTACAAAGATCGAATTACGAAAACATTGTGAGAAAAAGAGATCGATCCACTGCGCTTTTCATCTCAATTAAATCTTTGACAATAATACTTTTTTTACATTTTAGAGATTTTATAATGTCATCATTTTACAATTACATGGTATAAGACCCATACTCTATGTAATCAGTTTACTTCCTTTCCGCATATTTTATTTTGAAAGCGTTTTGGGCAATCTCTAATTTCCCCAAACGTGTTTCAGAAGTGTCCGATGTCAAAATTGTGAAATGCCGCAAGTATTTAGAAACGGAATAAGAGTGTCTATATACAACATATGAGCCGTTCCACGAGTAAACTATCATTGTGGACTCTGCGTAACGTATCGACCCGGATAAGCATAAGCATGCCGCGCAGGTTAACCCAGATAGTCACCTTTCGCCTCCTGTGGATTGTCTGTTTCGGGAATCACTACTCTATACTTTCATCCCCCTCATACGAAATGTGTCCACCCGTATCAGTCTGCGCGGACTGCGCAGGCTGATCTAGGTCGATACATTACGCAGAGGTCATAATGTTGGGTTTCTCACGGGAACAGCTCATATGTACTCGTACAGGTGTATGTGCTTACAAACGTGTCTTGGGCAGTGACCCAAGGGACGGTCAAAGTGTGGTTTATGAACACAGACGATTACTTAAAACAAATCAAATGTATAATTAAAAGTACTTTGAAGTGGTTAAACCTCACCTGGCTGCTTACCAGAGGTGACCGCTAACAGAAGGTTGACTGTCTTTCTAAGTGTGATTCCTGACAGAGAAAGCGTCAGAGAATGTTCGGTGAAATGTACACCACTTAGCCAGTGATTGACAATCTTATCGTCACCATCTTCAAATACTACACATCCACTTTAACCCACCGCTTAATGCAGGCGACATCTTACACCCTTACAGCAGACGACCTTTGCAAACGTTATGGGGAATAAATATTCATTATGAAAATGTGCTCCAATCCCCCCAATATTATCAACTGTGAAATGTGTCAAAATATACTTCCAAATTTCAAGATGTTGTATTTTTTTCCCGTGTGTCTTTTCAAAATAGTCGTCATTTAATCTGTTCCCTCTTGAAGGCGCATTTTAACGCATATGGAACAGATGTAACTTAAAAAACCCATTTGTGACAAAAAGAGAAATTGCTCATATTTGAATTTTTCCCTTTGTCACAATGTTTTCAACTCTGTTTAAGGTATACCTTCATTTATTGAGCTTTTCAATATTTTTACCCAGATGTTTTCAAAGTGGTCTGCTGCAGATTGGTTGTATGCGGGAAAGGGTGGGGTGGGGGGGGGGGGGGGGGGGGGGGGGGTAAATGCAGTCATGTGAGGTAAACTGCTAACTAAATATACCCCTAATTTGTGACTCTTATCGCTCCTTCGATCGCCCTAATAGACCCGAATTGGTCAAAGGACAAATAAAGGACCTTCTTTTTTTAACCGTTGTGCCACACGCCAGCGGAAATCCGATCTGCGGTACAATCAGTGCATTTTTCTTCTTTTTTCTTTATAGTTTCGTTTCTTTTCTCGTCATTATTAATCAACGAAATTAACCTGATCTGGCATGAGTGTAAAGCTACATATACACGCTTTGTGTAAACATGTGTTCATCACTGTTAGGTAGTGATATGATAATCACACTATTTGTATTTAATAAAAGAAATCACAATTTTGACGAAAATATGCATACATAATGAATTTCACATCTCTGCACAAAGGTCGGGATCAGGTTAAGTTTTTCGAGTTATAACATCGATAAACGTGTCTCGTATATTGGACTCCTCTGGTTAAGTTTGTCGTGGTATACTTTCGAAAAAAACGGTTCTCGTATATTGTGCCCGTCAAGTCAAGTGTGTCGAATTATATCCTCGAAAAACGTGTCTCGTATACTGAGGCGTCAGGTTAAAATT
>JASEVX010000004.1:112582995-112664632 GCA_031761405.1 Serripes groenlandicus | reverse complement strand
CGAACAGTATCAATATAAATAAAATGCCAAGCAAATATACCGTTCTCTTCAGATATCAACAATCATCGCGCTATAGTTGGTATCCATAGAGCACGATTCAAGTGTAGTTTCTAAAGAGACTTGGGGCTCTCAGATGGAATAAGCAGCCTGCAGTTATGAAAACAGGTGTATATGTACATCACTTTAATTTATAAACGTCAATTAATTGACGTTGGCATTGCCCTCGATGTGTTTTAAAGTTTAATTAAGTTTTCAAATGATGTAACTTTATGACACATGTAACTGTTACTTCACTCAAATAAATACAATATCAATTGTCACTCGAAACAACAGGTGACACCATCTTAATTTGACTTTTGACAATAGAAAATTTGTAAATTTGAAGTTAAACAATGACGTGTGATTTATGTTTAACAAATCGATTTTTAATCGATTAACGGTGTTCGATCTGACAGGTCAGTTAGAACATTCAATATGACAATGTAAATGTTTAATATTCCATGGCAGACATGAGATGTATGGACAAGGACACTGACAGCCAAATATTTGTTTTTTAAAATGCTTCGGGGAAAACATCCGTTGGTAGCCTCTAGTGTTAAACGAATTTATTCATTGTTTTTTTAATCGAATTAAATAGTACATTATATATATAGTGTTTATTAACATATTGGAAAGTCCCAAAATAGCATGATACAAAGATATCTAAGAAGAAAAACAACATCCACATGTTATAAATAATAATAAACTTGATAAACTACAGCCCTGATATACACATGAATATGCCTTGCTTTGAATCGTGTTATATGAAAGTATCCGAGCGAAAGTATCTGGAAAACAACTGGTAGAAAAGCAAATTAACTCTAGATATCTGGAAATCAATTGATAGTCACATTTTATATAGGGTTGACTAACAGTAAGATTGCGTTGAAGAGTTAGTTAGTTTAGTTTAGTTAAAACTTTTTCGATTGCGAAACAAGCTTTAAGCTTATATTAATCACGCTCGATGTCTGCTTCCTGGAGACATAACCAGTAATCGCGCCGTGTGTGTCGAACATTCCCACAAGCTGAACACGCTCATCACGGGATTCGCAGGATTCGAACCCGAAACCGTTGGTACACGACGCCGACGCTCTACCACTGTACCACTGTCTTCCACGGATGATTTAGTTGAAGGGGTTCTAATTGGTGAAACAAAAGTTCATTTATTTCTTCCAGTATGAGGATGTATGAGTTAGTTGATTGGGTTCTAATTGATGAAACAAAAGTTCATTTATTTCTTCCACTGTGAGGATGTATGGGATGATTGATACTGTAGCTGTCATTATATAATTCCAATAAACTATTACAAGAATCATTTTCCCACCATAAATCTTAAAAGCTTTTATCTATATCAAAGAGAGTCTTACATGTTATATATGAGGAATCCAATATCAATATTCATTGGCTCTTTCATCATTTTTAAGAATGAATTACTAGCCATTGATAAAACCTGTTTAACGGTACTTAAGTTTATTTATTATGAAAGTAAACTGACAGGGAAGTTTCTTACAAAAAGGAAATAAAACTTTCAGTACTATCTGTCATTACGTACATGTTCTAATTGCTATCACCAGTGCTCTAGATAAGAAGAGTATTTCACATCGCCAAATCCTTGAATGACCCTCAAACTTTATGTTGTGGGTACTCAAAAGAATCGTCTCATAGGGTTTGGTTGAGTAGTTAGAGAGATATGGTGAGTAAAGGACCAGTTCACTCCCCCGTATCTAGTCCTCTGTATCATTTATATAAAGGCCTGATTCTGGATAATTCATTTCAATTTAGATTAAACCCCTGAATCGATATGTGTTCTGTGACGTAATCATAATTTGCGCTTTTTTGATAACGTCACATTTCATTCGTAGACCACACAACATTGCATGAATGTCATTTGTATGCAAGTTTTACAATTAAATGTTATCTAAAAATTGGTCATCGGTGATATAAGTCATTTTACCTACACTGACAATGGTGACAATCCATAGGAATTTTTAAAAGTGCTAAACAAGTCAAAAGAAACGCTTTTAAAGACTTGCGTGTTTATAAATTCAGCACGTCATTAGCATAGATCTTACAGCATACCATTCAGTGAAAAAATGGAATCCGTTTATAAAACTCGACACATATTTTAAAGATACATATACATCAATTAATGTCAATATCCATTCATCACAATAACGTTCGTTTAATTGACAGAGGTGAATGGTTTAAATTGTATTAAAACATTCACATCGGTAAACTTTGAATACATTCATTGACCGTTATGTAACAAAAGGAGAACACAGTGAACACGTGGCGCACATATTTATGGAGACAATAACGTAGTCTACATCCTGCTCGAAAACTTGTTGATTCTGCATGACGAGGGTTATTACATTATATCGCTACTACAATAGTCTACATAAAAAATTGTAAATCATAAATTACAATTTTACATTCATTCATTAACCAACACGCCCAGTCATCAATTCATGTAGTGGTTAACTATTTAATATACATATATATATACTGTTTTTGTTTCGTGTATTTATTTGTGATAGTTTATGTTTCTTCATTGTTTGTACAAGTTTTATAGTCATAGACCTAGAAGTTTTTATATGTAAGATATTACTACATTTGTGAATGAAAAATAGAAAATCCTACCTTTCTACAATATCACCAAATGTGAACACATGTGGTCAGGGGCGTAGCTCCCTTTAGGTACTGTAGGCACGTGCCTACACATTTTTTTCTCAAAATGCCCCCAAAATACAACTGCGGCGATAGACATCTGCGTAATGTATCGACCAGATCAGCCTGCGTTGTCCGCGCAGACTGATCCGGCCGACACATTCCGTCTTAGGGGGATAGATGTATAGAGTAGTTATTCCTGAAACAGAAAATCCACAGGAGGCGAAAAGTGTCTATCCGGGTAGGCCTGTGTGGCATGCTTAGGCTGATCCGGGTCGATACTTTACGCAGAGTCCACACTGTTGATTTTATCACGAGACGGCCTACACATTGATTATTGCAAAGCTACGCCCCTGGTGGTTACTTAATACAAGTAAAAAAAAAGACGAACATTTTATTTTGGTTAATCTTTAAGAGCTGCTTAATATAAGTTGACTTCATAACAGAGTTAACCGCTAACACAAGTTTTTCTTCAAACCAAAATGCGGTTCTCCCTGAAAACCATCTTTAGGGCGTTTATGACAAGTACTAACGAATTATATAAGCCTGCACATATGTATGCATAGCTTTTTAACGAATGTGTCCTGGTAAAAAAATCGTCACATAATCTTTCAATATGTTTTATTTATAAACAGAATACATTTAAATAATGTAGTATGAATGCTCATATAGCTATATACACACATGTGACAGAAACCTATGGTAGATTTTACCCCGATCACAACTCGAAGGTTTCTCATTTACCGATGCCACGGCAGCATCACTGAGGAATTTAAATTAATTACTTCGATCCCAGTAAACCTTTAATTGACGTCGCCATTAAGTCGTGTGATTTATTGGGGCTTCTTCAATATCTGTCTATGTCACATAGTTTTACTCCAAAGACAATTACATAAGCATATTTTGTTCACAGTTGAAGGTTAACAAAAGTGTTGTGTGTGTCTTGAAAATTAGTAATACGTTGAACTTCTGTCTGGTATTTATAAATACTTATGAGCTGTTCCATAAGAAAACCAATATGGGACTCTGCGTAATGTATCGACCCAGATCAGTCTAAGGAGTCCGCGCATGCCAATCCGGACAGACACATTCCGTCGCAGGGGCATAAAGGTATACAGTTATGATTCCTTAAACAGAAAATCCGCAGGAAGCGATTAGTGTCTGCCCGGATTAGCCTGCGCCGTATGCTAAGGCTGATCCGAGTCGATACTTTACGCAGAGTCACAATGTTGGGTTTTTCGTTATTCGGTTCAACTTTAATTAGCGAACAGTGGTCATTAAAAACTTTTGGCTTTATTTTCAAAGAGCACCGTTCATGTATAAATGTATACACTGTCCCGCAATTATCGTCCGGGCATCATGCTATCAACAATATTTGATAGTTGTAAACGTTTTTATTCCCGCAATCGTTCAAGTGTTTATTCAATGTATTGGAGAAAACATATTATCTTTTAAACATATAAAAATACAAAATTTAAATGTTTATATAACAATGACTTCTTTAACTGTAAACAAACCAAACATAGACAGGTTAATTGTAGGCACCAGATGCCTCAGGTGACATGGAGATGTGTTACCTTTATCAACAGGGAAATTCAATCTAATCCTGTGCTTGTTAGAGTTTTCACTGCCCGCCAAAAGATGAATTTTATGACGAAAGATCTAGAAATGCGTCCCAACTAGTTTCTTATCCTTACCCGTGTATATGATACCAAAAAACATGGAAACGCAATACAGCCCTGCTTCGCTTGACTCGGATCGAATACGATAATAACAACAACAACAACATCAAGTGTCCCTCCTGTTTGGTATATCATGTCTCTTCAATCTGAAGTTTGTGATTAAATCAACAACCAGGGGCGATAATTAACATGATCTTTAATGATACAACCCTGACTTATGATTGCCGAACATTTTCTCTTTGATTTGACAAATTAAGAAAGCGATAAAATCATGGCTATGTTGCCATACTATGGTTGAACAATGTTGAAAACGGTGTTCAATCAATCAGTCAATGATTCAATCAATATATCAGTCTGTCCGCATCGTCTTGATATTGTCATTACTGTTTTGCCAATTGATAAATAAAAGTGTATCAAGTCACTTTGACACAACCGTGTTTCAATCATTGTTGAATGCATTTATTTATGAACGCAATTATCATATTAGGTCAACACATTTTTCATGACAAATGACTTTAAGGTCAACACATAGTCATGACTTTAAGGTCAACACATAGTGATGACAAATGACTTTAAGGTCAACACATAGTCATGACAAATGACTTTAATGTCAACACATAGTCATGACAAATGACTTTAAGGTCAACACATAGTCATGACTTTAAGGTCAACACATAGTCATGCCTTTCAGGTCAACACATAGTCATGACTTTCAGGTCAACACATAGTCATGACTTTCAGGTCAAATTTATGTCAGTCTCATTAACAATAGACCTTAGCTTCGCTGCAATAGCAACTACTCGTATATATCTGCTGACCGCCTATAACAGGTCGTCTCCGATTGACCTTTGCATGTGCCAATCACTTTGTCGCCTACAAAATGGGAGATAGTCCATATAAATAGCGAAGATTGCCGAATGTTACGAAAGGTGTCATACATACATTTCACTTCCCTACCAAAACTCTTTTGTTTCAAATATACAAAATTTAAAACACATGAAGGAGGACTAGGTATGTTGGTTATTCGGAATTCTGCCAAAACTGTAGAAATATCTACCAATGAGTTATAGATATGGCAATACATTATACAAGACAATACACACAGTTAAGATTATAAACATTCACAAGTTTTACATAGATAATGTCCTCGGTATCATCAGAAGTCTATTATCTCATTACAATCAAATTGAAGTTTGCCACGGGCAATCGGATATATTTCAAACACACCATAAAATAATCAAGATACAGTTTAAAAGGCGGGCAATTGTTATCTATAATCTTAAGTTATATCTTAGTGTCTTAGAACTTTGTGTATTCGCCGTTAATATTATTTATGATTATATAATAAGTCAATACTTTGAAGTCAAACAAATAATTTCCCACGTCTAGCATATGTTTCTTGTCAATTGACTTATAAGTTGAGACAAAAATCTTGTGTCGGCATTGTTTAGTGAAACTGATAATTCGAGGAAATCTGATTTAGTACTCATTTCAATGAGATTGTCTTCGTATTCATTAGAACAATCAAAATAATGTCCTATTACTCATTTAATCATTTGTCGTTATGATAGTCAAATCTAAATATAGCACTTTACTCTTGTATTGACATTGATACACCTTGGGTCAACGGGTCATAATTAAAATCCCTTTCCCATATAGAGCAATATGTAGCAGACTACTAAGACTACAATAAATAAAAGAATACTCATTGAAAAGAGTTGAAAACATTGTAACAGCAGTAGAAATTGCTCATTATGAGGTATTTCGACTTCTGCCATAATGTCTAAGCGTGAGCAGCTGTTACTTCTGTTACAGACAACATTAAACATTGCCATTGGTCTTCTGGATGTGATACTATCGTAAATATATGCCTGGATTCCATGAAACACACTGTTGATTGAATCGGCTCTTTTGTTTCCTTTAACAAAGGTGGTGCGATAAATGCACGATGACAATATATCTAATATAATAGTATATACCTTTGTACCACGGATTAACTCTTTCGCTACCTAAGACAGTTGAAGGCTTTTTCAAACAATGCAGACTCAGGTGAGACAGCTCGTCACGAGCTGTCTCACCTGAAACGTGCATTATCTTCCATTTTGATATCCAATGTTATCAACTTTCCTGTTGGAAGAAACATGGAGTGGTCCAATATTGAACGCGGAAGATTCGACTTTGTGAAATTCGGCAGTGATAGGGTTAAAAAAGCTTATTTTACATTGAGTAAATACTTGTAATAGTTGATTGATTGATCGGGGTTTAACGCCGTTTTCAACAATGTTTCAGTCATATCACGGCGACCAGTTCACAGACGTTTCTTGGAGTCTTTTAAGACTAATCGGCGAACAGTGGTCATTTACATATTTTTACCTGGCTTTTATTTTCACCGCCCGTATATAAATGTATATACTCTCATGCAAGCATCGTACGTGCATCGTGCAATCAACATTTTTGATCGTTGTAAAAGTTTTCATTTTCACAATCGTTCAAGTATGTGGCACTTAATATTCAATGCATTGAAGAAAAAGATTATCTTTTAAATATAGAAATATATAAAATTTAATGGTTTGATTATACGTATTACAATTAACTTCTTTAACTGTAAACACACCAAACTTAAACAGGTTTATTGTAGGTACTAGCTGCCTCAGGTGACATGGAGATTTGTTACCTTCATCAACAGGGAATCTCATCTGATCCTTGCTTGCTAGAGTTTCCACTGCCCGTCATCATTTGGAGGCCAAAATATGAATTTTATGACGAAAAATCTAGAACTGCGTCTCAACTAGTTTCTTATCCTTACCCGTGCATATCAAACATCGACACGCAATACAGCCCGCTTCGCTTGACTCGGATCGAATACGATAATAACAACAACAACAACAACAAGTGTCCCTCCTGTTTGGTATATCATGTCTCTTCAATCTGAAGTTTGTGATTAAATCAACAACCAGGGGCTATAATTAACATGATCTTTAATGATACAACCCTAACTTATGATTGCCGAACATTTTCTCTTTGATTAGCGATAAAATCATGGCTATGTTGTGTACCAATCGGAGATAGGTGTGTGATTGTGCCGATTTCGGTTCCCAATAAGTCAGTTTCACAAGGATTGGTTAACTGGCAGCCATACTATGGTTGAACAATGTTGAAAACGGTGTTCAATCAATCAGTCAATCAATCAATAAATATATCAGTGTGGTCAACATCGTCTTGATATTGTCATTACTGTCTTGCCAATTGATAAATAAAAGTGTATCAGGTCACTTTGGCACATCCGTGTCTCAATCATTGCTGAATGCATTTATTTATGAACACAATTATAATATTAGGTCAACACATAGTCATGACAAATGACTTTCCGGTCAAATTTATGTCAGTCTCATTGAGAAGATTGTTGTGTGGAGTACTGGTGTGAGACAACCAGGAAATGCATGAGTTGATCAACTGGCAGCGTGATATAACTGAGAAATTGTTAAAAACGGCCTTAAACCCCAATCAATTAAATCTCATTAAAAATAGACCATAGTTTTGCTGCAATAGCAACTACTCGTATATATCTGGTGACTGCCTATAACAGGTCGTGTCCGAGTGACCTTTGCATGTGTCAATCATATTATCGCCTACAAAATCGTATCAACAGGGGGAGATAGTCCGTATAAATACCGAAGATTGCCGCATGTTCCGAAAAGTGTCATACATTTTACTTCCCTACCAAAATTCTTTTCTACCAAACAATCAAAATTGGAAACACATGAAGGAGGAATAAGTTGGTTAGTTATTCGGAATTCTGCCAAAACTGTAGAAATATCTACCAATGAAAGTTATAAATATGGCAATAAATTATACAATACAATACACACATTTAAGATTATAAACATTCACAAGTTTTACATAGATAATGTCCTCGGTATCATCAGAAGTCTATTATCTCATTACAATCAAATTGAAGTTTGCCACGGGCAATCGGATATATTTCAAACACACCATAAAATAATCAAGATACAGTTTAAAAGGCGGGCAATTGTTATTTATTATCTTAAGTTATATCTTAGTGTCTTAGAACTTTGTGTATTCGCCGTTAATATTATTTATGATTATATAATAAGTCAATACTTTGAAGTCAAACAAATAATTTCCCACGTCTAGCATATGTTTCCTGTCAATTGACTTAAAATTTGAGACAAAAAACTTGTGTCGGCATTGTTTAGTCAAGCTGATGATTCGAGGAAATCTGATTTGGTACTCATTTCAATGAGATTGTCTTCGTATTCATTAGAACAATCAAAATAATGTACCCATTACTCCCACGTAATTATTTGTCGTTATGATAGTCAAATCTAAATATAGCACTTTACTCTTGTATTGACCTTGATACAACTTGGGTCAACGGGTTCGAATTAAAATCCCTTTCCCATATAGAGCAATATATAGCGGACTACTAAGACTACTATAAATGAAAGTATACTCAATGAAAAGAGTTGAAAACATTGTAACAGCAGTAGAAATTGCTCATTATGAAGCATTTCGTCTTTTGCCATAATAACTAAGCGTGAACAGCTGTTACTTCTGGTGATTGTGATCCGTGTTATCCTTCAGTTGAGGAAACGTAGCCATAGTAGCCGTCTATCAGACAGCATCAAATATTCGCATTGGACTTCTGGATGTGATACTTTTCGTAAATATATGCCTGTATTCATGAAATACACTGTTGATTGAATCGGCTTGTTTGTTTCCTTGAAATAAAGGGGTAAGATAAATGCACGATGACAATATATCTAACATAATAGTATACATGTATACCTTTGTACCACGGATTAACGCTTTCGCTGCCTAAGACAGTTTAAAGCTTTTTGAAACAATGCAGATTTAGGTAACGAGCTGTCTCTCCTGAAATCTGCATTGTTTGCCACTATGAAATTGAATTTTAACAACTTTCCTGTTGGAAGAAACATGGATTGGGCCAATAAGCGACGCGGAAGATTCGACTTTGTGAAATTCGGCAGTGAAATGGCTAAATAAGCTTATTATACATTGAGTAAATACTTGTAATAGTTGATTGATTGATTGGGGTTTAACGCCGTTTAAAAAAAAAATCAGTTATATCACGGCGGCCAGTTCACCTACTTATGTGTTTCCTCGCTTTCTCACACCAGTACTCCACACAACATTCTTTCCAAGCAACTGGCTGCTTTTCCACATAGACTGTAATGTAAGCCCATTGGTGGAAGACGAATAACGCTTGTCACAGTGACTTTTGTCAAACGTCGGAAAGAATTTTGGCCGAGCTGGGGTTCGAACTCACAAGCCCTGGATTGACAGCCCGCGTCGCTACTGACTGAGCTTGTAATAGAAGTAGATAGTTACAACAACACAGGGACTGCTTGAAGTGTAGGCCATTATTCTGTACTTTCCAACATACAACTAATCTGCAGTAGACGACTTTGAAAAAACGCCAAGACAAAGATCTGGAAAGTCACTACAAAGTAAATTCAGTGATAATAGTTGAACATGAGCATTTTCTCGTTTTGTTTTCAAATGTCGTCTGTTGCAGATTTGTTGCAGACTTTCCTATCTTGCAAAGCACAACTTTATACGTTACTTGTAAGACAATGCAGACCGAGATCAGTCAAGATGTATGCTGTATAATATTCGTCGTCATTGTTCGATACCCATTTGAAGAGATTTGATTGATTGATTGGAGCTTAACGCCGTTTTCAACAAATTGTCATTCATATCATTGCGGCCATCACCTACTTATGTGTTTCCTAGGTTTCGAACATCTATCACTTCAGTCATATCGCGGCAGCCAGTTTTTTCCTAACTTTCACACACCAGTACTCCACACAACATACTTTCCAAGCAGCTGGCTGCTTTTCCATATATACTGTTAGCCCATTGGTGAAAGACGAATGACGCTTGTCATAGTGACTTTTGTCAAACGTTGGAAACAATGTTGAGCTGGGATTCGAACTCACAATTCCCTGATTGACAGCCCGCGATGCTACCGACTGAGCCACCGGGACTCGGACATTTGAAGAGACATACATATATGCTGCATAATTGTGATATGTTGGGAAAGGTAAAAAGATAAAGGTGCCAATGGCAGTTAATCATCTGAATAAGGATAACAATTTGAAGTTAAAATCGGCGTCAAGTAAAGGAAAACAACTCTCATCATTGAATATAAAAGAGATATCAAGACTTTAATTGATTGACAGTCGGAACATGGGTTAGTTTTCATATCAGAGATATCTACATGCGATCAATGTTGTAAAATTCTTGAGAATTGAGTCGGTGATCAGATACAATTAACTGGCGGCGACTACCTTGTTGGGCAAGATGTTGTGATGGACATACAAGATAAAGATAAAAGCTGCGACATGTGTGTTATCGGACAGATCAAAATTAACTTTTATCGATAATTATATACCAAAACAACATGTTGATATCTTAAGCACGCCATTCGAAAACTGACTCTTAGACTTTGAAACTAACTATGATATGTGCATTCTGATATGAATCTAGCTTGTTCATCATCTTCTTGTACAATCACAAAGAACGTCTTTAAAAAAGTGTTATTCATAAATCCTACTAGACTTTACCAACACGCAGTTTGATCATTTTCTACACCTACGAAGGTCGGTTTTCGTGTGACCTGATTCACTCGGTGGTGAAAAAGGTTTGTTCGCTGAATTTCACAGATACAGCTTTATTGGGTCCAAACATATTGTAAGCCCTTTCCATCATACGATCGAATCTGCAGCAGACGATTTTGAAAGCTGTGATTCAAAACATGGAAACTCTCTAAAATTAAAGAACTTTGTTTTAAAAGAGTTGAAAATATTGTGGCAAAAAGAGACATTTTTCATCATCAGCAATTTGTCATTCTGCCACAACGTTTTCAAAGGTCGTCTGCTGTAGATGCATCTTTATCTTTATATTTAACCCTTTCCAAGTTACAGACGCAATCCGGCGCATTTGCAGAAGACGACTTTTGAAAACATAGTGGAAAAAGGAGAAATTTGCTCATGATGAGCAATTTCCCCTTTTACCACAATGTTTATTCAACTCTATTTAATAATTAAACTCTAACTTTTGGAGATATTTCACATTTTTGCAAATATGTTTTCAAATTCGTCTGCTGCAGAAATGTTGTATGTGCGAAAGGGTTAACAGAGACTCCTATATTGGGTTCCAACATATTTAGTTTAATATATCTATAGGTGCTACCTATTTACGAAAAAACCGCAAGATAATTATAAACAAAAATTAAAGAGCATACTTTGGCCATAAAAAAGGATTTATAAGTAATTGACTAGACAATAATAATGTTAATGTCATGTGTCTTGCATTATCAAAACATATTTGCAATTCGTATTGCTGTCGTCTATTATTACGAACAGAAAATAATAAAGTAAAGACTTTCAGAAAATCAAGGAATACATTTATAATGAACGAGGTTAAAACATGAGGGCCAAGATGATCCTTAATCGATCACCTGCATTATGGTAAAGAAGCAAATAGATCAGCCCTTTTCTGGTGCCACCTGGCGACTGCCTTTTTCAAGCAGTCAATATGACTAAAACAAATTATGTAAGGGGTCACATTTCTGCTAAACCCTTTCCCTATTAGAGACGGTTTCTGAGGCCTATGCAACGATTTAGGAAAAGATTGTCGCAACAAGAACAATTGCTCCTTATGAGAAAGTTATCCTTTTGCCACAATGTTTGATAAATAATTATACTTTGAATGATTGAGTCAATAGCTCATGTATAGGAATTTGGGGTCTTTCATGTTGATACCACTTTTTTGCGGGAAACGACGTCGCTCCATTGACGTTACGCCAAGATGAAGTGTAACGGAAATGACGTCACGTCCTTCTTTGGCTACGATACAGTCAACATTTAGTTTCGGGCGTAGAAGGCTAATGCTGTCGTTTTTTTGACGAACGGGAAAACATATTTCTTATAGATTTCCATTTATTTTTAACTTTTCGTACAAATGTTAGTTCCAGCACTTTAATGATCTTAAATATCGATTTTAAAAAAATTGATTAAAAAGACGACAATAATTTTCAATCCGTGTTTTTCTGCTCATTTTATACATACCCAAAATACAGATTTAAAAAAAATGATTAAAAAGCCGACAATACTTTTTAATCTGTGTTTTACGTCTGCTTTTTATACATATCCAAAATGGCGGCCCCATGGATTTTTCCAGTTTCATTTCAGAAAGCTTCATGGAAAAAAAAAAAAATATCTCACGCAACTATATCGGGCATTTCATTTCTTAGGTAATAAATGATGTTTCTTGATATTATTTTTTGCTAAGTACACCTTTTTTTATTAACAATTTGAGTTAGACACTTCATGACTAGAATTAAGATTTGCTTTTATCGAGTACTTTTCTAAATGTCCATTACAATATTCCCTTCATCTGGGACTAACACTCAATGTGCCCATTATATAAGTACAGTGTGTAATATTAATCCTCTCCCCGGTACTGATAACAGAAGTTGCTTTGCAGCAGAATCCTTCTTTAACCATTGTACCAAATGTATACTTGCAATTTCTTACAAGTTTCAATTTTTTACTGAAACGATTCTAAATTATTAACAGGAATGTATTTTTATAATTATTTTATCTACTTTGAATGATGAACATATTTAATGTGTATTGGATTAGATTTTATATGTTTCTTTTGAATTGTAAATATTGATATGGCTTGTTGTTTGACAAGAACCTGTGTAGGTTACATACTACAATATTTTATCGTATTATAGCATATTAGGAAACCACTAAAGTAATGGTAAAGGCGATTAAAGAAATAACCAGGTCGGGCCAATGTAACCACAATATTATTTTCAAATGAGCTTATTTACATATGTGTATTGAACACAGTATTTCATCACCTAATTACAAAAACGCCATGCATGACAATACAATACAATTCAATACAATACAATACAATACACTGTAAACAAATACAATTCAATACATAACAATACACTGTAAACAAAAAACAAATGAAATAAATTATTACAAAACGTATACACATTTTGAAATAGTTATATCAAACATTATATAGAAAACAAAAATTTATATATTTATGAATGAGTCTGTGCGTATATATGAGTTTGTATGTTTATGTGAATATATGTGCTCTGTAATTATCGTGTCGATTATCCCCGCTTCATTATATAAATCATGTTGTACCGGTGGCGGGGAAATGAATGTTCATAAACAGGTGACAAAAGCTAGTGTATGAAGGTCAATTTCATGCATTATTTTCAAGTTGGACTTCTTGGTTTTTGTTTTGTTTTTTTAAATACTTTGTTTTTCAAGACTTTTGTTGCTTGATTTATAGAGTCCAAATTGGCTGGTCTTGCCCAATAGAAGAGAATTAAAATACATCAATTTATTATATACAGGTATTATTAAAAAATAACCTTAGGGTTGGTGTACATGTCGATTTTTACTAACAGCTAGAAGAGACTTAACCTTTATATTTTCTATGCATGCATGTCTAAATATCACGACAAGAAGACACTGTGGAGATACATTCTACTCGAAAGCACTCATTTGTACCAGCTTTTACCCACAAGGAATCCAGATAAAAATCTCCATTGCGCCACGCCAAAGGAGAACCGTTTGTTTTTGTATTTGTATTTTGCGACCATCGATCAGCTTCCGAGCAGTCAGACCAAGAACCTGTTTGCCATCTTGTCATACATGCAAATTGGTATGCCCCCAGGAGAAAGTTAGTGTTGTTCATGGACAAAGACCCTCAATCCCATTGAAGTCAGACAGAACTACTTCTGTGTACGTATAGTGGGTTAGGATTACTGTAGAGAAGTTTAGGTCTTGTTGTATTGAGATTCCATAAAGTTCGTTTTTATTGTGACGTGGTTCAATTAAGTTAGAAAAGTGTTCCTCGTGAACCATAAGAATGCGTAAAATGTTGCCCGCTGATTGTTAGCACCCGCCGTCTCTGTAGGTCTTCTATTCAGGCCCGTGGCCAGGAAACCTTTGACCAAGTGTGTATGTTCGTGTGCTCGTAATTATACTATCTTGCCCCCAGTAATTAATTCCGATATGGACGACTTGTCCAATTAATGTAGAAAAAATGAATGTTTATCTTGCTCTCTTTGCTTCCGTTCAAACCCAGCCAAGCCGACAGTCTAAAGTGCTACTTAACGTTGCCTAAGGTTAATTTAGAAAACATTCTTTGTTTTCCATAGCAAGTGCGGTGGACTTGTGACCACGCCCTGAAGTGTGCATTCAGTGTTGGGTTACATAGTGCAGAATGTAAATATGAAGCCCTGTGTGAACTTTGCTCTTTTATCCGTGTTGTTTCGGTTTTAACTGAAATAATCTCCACATCATTAATACAACCAGCCTGAACTTTGACAATTGCTTCCCAAGGACAAATGCCGTAGTACAAAATGCCCTAGTGCAATCATTGTTGAGCATGTGCAGTATTCAGCTTCTAGTATCATTCAACCCATTCCCACATACAACAATTATACATTAGACGTAATGAAAACATAACACAACACATAGAGAAATGCCCTAGAAATGAAACTTTAATTTTTGAACTGAGTTAAACATACTGTAGCAAAATTAAAAATTGCTAACTTTTATAAAAAAAAAAAAAACCTTTTCACAATGTTTCCAAAAGTGTTCTGCTGCAGATACGATTAAAAGCACCTGCATATCGAAAATGGTTAATGGGCAGTAACGTGAATATATAGGTCTGATATCGTCAATACGTGTTTTAACTAGTTTTGTTTTTAAATAAATCCTGTGTTAAACTGAAATAATACGATTTAAGACGAAACTTTGATACGGACATGTAAACATAAAATACGATATATATGCACACAAAACGCGTGTTGCTTAGTTTATATGTTTATGTTTCGGCATTACGCCTTAATCAGTAGGATACAACAAACAAAATTAAAACAGGAAATGACGTACATGACGGTAAGGCGTTTAGCGGCAAAACCACGGCACCCCATTTATCAACTAAATGAATGTCGTTGATAGGAACTAAGATTTGGCCACATAACACTAAAATGGATCAATAGTGATAGAAATAGCCTGTTTGATATTGTGTAATATATATGAGCAAGAAAACCAACAGTATGACTTCTGCGTAATATATCGATCCAGATCAGCCTGCGCAGTCCGCGCTCACTAATCCGTCCCGACACATTCTGTCTCAAGGGAATAGAGGTATAGAGTAATGATTCCTGATACGGAAAATCCACAGGAGGCGAAAAGTGCTTTTCCAAGTAAGCCTGAGCGACATGCTTAGGCTGATCCGGGTCGGTACTTTACGCAGAGTCCATAGTGTTAGTTTTCTCGTAATTCAGCTCGTTATTAATCATAGACAAACATAGTAATACAGAAGTTTATTATTTAGACCGTTATGAAGCATAGACCTTTGTTTATGTATCACTAATATTTTCTTACACAAGCGGTCTAGGTTATTATAAACAACATCTGCGGGAAGAACTGTATATTCCAGATTAACATGTTATAGTGTATATAACCTCACGTAAAGTACCATTTACATTAAAATACAAATATGTACATGTGACATTTGTCGTCCATCAAACAGTAAATTAATTATTTTCCTACGTTTTTTCAATGAGATATTAAAGAATGTTCATATCAAACGTTCAGTAAATATTCTGGTCGTAATCGTTTATGATAAGGACAGAAGATAAATCATATTTCATCTTAATATTTAAAAACAACAAAGAGAAAATGTTAATACGAAATAACATGAAACATTACACCAAATTTGCAAACAGTATCACCTTATAATAATACAGTTACATTTAAGCCGTCCCGCGAGAAAACCAACAGTATGGCATATATCTGCGTAATGTATCGACCCAGATCAGCCTGCAAAGTCCGCGTAGACTGATCCGGGCAGACACATTCCGTCTCAGAGGTGTACAGGTATAGAGTAATGATTCCTGAAATAGAAAACCCACAGGAGACGAAACGTGTCTGTCCGGTTAAGCCTGGGCAGCATGCTTAGGCTGATGCGGGTCGATACTTTACGCAGAGTCCACAATGTTGTTTTCTCGCGTGACGGCTCGTTTGTACAATACAGCCACACGAAGCTAACAAGACACATCATTCTGTTCATTGTATTGATTGGGGCTCGAGTATTGAAGAGCTGGTCATGCTCATGTCAATAGTTGACCAGATTTCATGTTGCGTTAGAAAGTAGTTCCTTCCAATTGAGTTTAACTTAATATAAGACAATGTATGACCTTGGCATGTCAGGGTCAAACATTTACATTCACCACATACGTTCTACTACGACTAATTCTCTATATATAACATTACTTGATTGGGTAATGTTATACTAACGGCATATTTCGGCAACCTTAGCTCCTTGCATACGATTTCAATATATACGCATTGGCTTCAATAAGTTTGCCTCTTTTTGAAGCAATTCTTGCAAGTACATTATTGTGAATATTTTTGCTATTTCGATATTTAGTTTAAAGTTCAATTAGAAAACCGTGACAAGATCTTTTGTTAGTTGTCTGCTGAAAATGTATGTATGTAGGAAGAGGAAATACAATATGCTTATATAAGCGAAATGAAAGACAAATGAAACAATGAGCAACTTTTAATCATTTTAATTCATGAATATGCATTATTTAATTTAATTGTGCTGAACTCAAACATTTATAATAGATAATATAGGAAAAGTTTAAAAACTGTTATATCAAATAAACATAATTTGTAATTGCAATCAACATAAAACATATTCTGCACTGCAAACACTGTGTTTATTCTATTTTAGCACATTTTCACATATATATAGAATTAGCTAATCTAATTTTTATTTAAAGTAAAAGATCTTAAGCAATATATTATACAATCAAAATAATTAATTAAAGGTAATCATTTACATGATTATTTCAAGTAAGTAAAATAAAAGATATTAAGCGATTATGCAATATAAATAATTAACTATATCTAATTTAGGGTATGATGATTTAAATGACTGGCTGTGACAAAAACAATAAACACAGAAATTCACCATGGGGATTTTGAATACCCCATCAATTTGGCTGTGGAGATTTTGAATACGCTGTTATTTAAGCCACGGGGATTTTGAGTACTATATGCAAATTTTGAACCATGGGCATTTTGAGCATGAGGATTTTGAGTGTCGCCCATTCGCACCATGTGTGTGGAAAAATCCAAAAATCAAAACCCGCTCATTTCGGTATTTAAGGTTATATTATTGACTTTCAATATACAGCTGCGTTCGTTTACAACAAGCCGTAAATACATTACACGTCTGTCAATTAAGGAAATAAAAAAACAGAGTGCGTTTCTCATGACTGAAGCTATTACCAAATATTGGCCAAGCAAGTAAAAATGAATAAATATGATTGCTTTTTATTGATTAAATTTGAATTAAACTGTATCGATTAATGATCAATAATTTGTAAAGTAATATATTTGTTTAATGTCAGTTTTCGATCACGTCTTATCTACTCATCTCTCAAAAGATTAATTGAATATTTGATGTTTTTCGTTCTTTTGTTTCGATATATGCTGACAAAAGGTAACACTTTTTAATCTATATTAAGAACATGCACTTTATAGTTTAGTTGATTGGTACTTGGATATGCGCGTTTGCTCGTCTGTGGAACCCTGCATTGTTGAACTATTACAGTCAGCCTGCCCGTCTTCGCAGTCCGATAACGACTTCACTTTCTAGTACGTACAGCATTTGGTGTGTTTCTTGAGAATATTTATGACGAAATGGTGAATGCACAAGTGTAAACTTTGATCGTCATTGCCATACATCCCAAAACCTCAAGAGGTTTGTGCTCGAACACCATAACAAGTATTTAAACAAAGACAGTAATTTTTTGAAAATCATCGGCTTTTTATTTTCTATAATGTTTTGATTCCATCTGAAAAGGAAGTGAAATGACTACAATAAACGAATTGTACATTAGTTACTTAAGGACATCGCGTGACAGAGAGGCAATCAGAATACACTGAATGAAAAAATTAAAAGTTAGCACGAACGGCAAAGAGCGCCTAATGAATTGATTACCGGAAACGCGCGTCAATTAGCCCCAATCTTACACGACGTTTTCAATATGGTGAAATCAACATCATACTATTTAATGTCCTTGATTGACACTTATACCCTTAACATCGCACTATAAACTGGCTTCGTTTGTTTGTTTGTAGAGCTTTACACGCCGCTATCAACATCATACTTATATCCTTAACATCGCACTATATGCTGGCTTCGATTGTTTGTTTGTTTGTAGAGCTTTACACGCCGCTATCTACATCATACATATATCCTTAACATCGCACTATATGCTGGCTTCGTTTGTTTGTTTGTTTGTAGAGCTTTACACGCCGCTATCTACATCATACTATGTAATGTCCCTGATTGACACTTATATCCTTAACATCGCACTATATGCTGGCTTCGTTTGTTTGTAGAGCTTTACACGTCGCTATCAACATCATACTTATACACTATATGCTGGCTTCGTTATAGGGCTTTTCAAACCGCTTTCAATATCATTGCACGTATAACACGTAACATTTTTATTCGGATAAGTTATCAATACTTTTAGTTTATTCTGATAGCAGCGGTTCAGTCGTACTGCTAACCCACAATGCTGAGCGTGTAGGAGACAAAGCCATTACCACCATTTCTAAAGTATTTGGTAAGACCCTGCTGACTTGGTATATGTATTATTATAGTTATCATATGTATAGACATACGTTCAGAGGTAGCGTGAGGGCCTCATGACCTACACTCATAAGTTCCTGATTCCGATTAAACCCTTTCCCACCTACACCACCATGTTGTCGCAATAGCACCAGACGACTTTTGAAAACATGATGAGCAATTTTGGCCACAATGTTTTCAACTTTATTTAACAATTAAGCTATCTTTTTCGGAGATTTTTCTGGTTTTTGTCACTATGTTTTCAAATTCGTTTTCTGAAAATTTGTTGTATGCGGGAAAGGGTTAAAGCGTGTATAAACAATTACCTCCCCACGAATACTGGTTGAGTATCAAGGAAAGAGGTGTCGAGAGAGATTAATATGAGGTGCTTCACGATCGATGTAAAATACTTAAAACTAAACTATGACAATACTATTTGGAGATGGCAACCTGCACTAGTTGTAAATAACTAGTTTCGTTTTACCTTTCTGTCATTTCGAATGTTTGCTACCAAACAGACCATGACTCTCATTGTGTCAGTCTTCCTGTTTGCTAGCTGTACCAAGTTAACATGTAACAGTCTGCCAAGTACATCCTGGGTTTAAAAATAAACAATAACATGGACTATATAATGGTATTCAATTAATGGCAGCGAACACGACAATCAAATTAATGTTACAGTAGCTGTTTTTAAACCCACATCCCACCTTCGTTGAAATATCAAAAGCATTACGAAAGTGACTTATTACAGAAAATCATTACACCGGAAAGAAATTCAGTATTCTTAACTCACCAATTCCTCAAATATAAAAGCCATACAAAATGATAATTAGGACCTCATAACACAGACAAATATAAATCTATATTTTACCCTATTATCACAAATATAAGCCATACAATTAAGTTCAATTTGCTCTCTTTCTGCTTCCTCTTTGTGCATGCTGTGTTATTTAAAATACTGGGAAAACATTAATTGAATCACTCAAAAGGAACTGCCGGTGTGAAATCAGGGCATGTAAATAAGGATGAAGTCAGAATAGTAAGTCACAATTTTGATTATTTCTTTGGAACAAAGAGGTCAATAAGCAAGCACGTAACTGATCATTGTCACTCAGTGATTTTTAAGTTCTATATAAATTGTATTCGAATTATTGACGACAGTTTATCTCATCAACTTATTTTATGTTTGCACATGGACTATTGTACTGTATGTGTAATTAACCAGGGAAGCAGACAAAATGAAAAATTAACAAAAATCAGAAATTGTTAATATATTCATCCACTTCAAATGCAAAGAGGATATTTAGGTAGATAGTACATGATGGTGAAATTTCAACCGTAGACCATCAAAACATTACAGCTCGTAGTGTGTCCAATGTTCTGAAGCGTCTTGTGCAGTGAACGTGCCCTTGTCAACTCTCGAGCAGATCTCATCGCAGGCTTTCAGATATGTGAAAAGAGATACCACCTACAAGTACACAACCTCTCCAAAACAAGTCCCATGGAGTTTCTCCCTGGTAAGAACCGATACTACAATCGCGATGGATCGGCGGGACTCACAAGCCTTAGATAGTAGCTAATCTAGAGGACAAGTGAGATTGTAAAGTCCGGCATGGTTGTCGACAAATATTCACTCGAAAGAAACTTCAGTGGATCTCTACGTTAGTGGTAGGGCGCAGTGCTAAAACACAGCAATAGTAAATACCTGTATTGTTACAGAATCATCAAGATAATAAATGAGCCGATCCGCTAGAAAACCAACAATGCGGACTCTGCGTAAATGATCGACCTGGATCAGCTTAAGCATTCCGCGCAGGCTCATCCGGGCAGACACTTTTCGCCTCCTGTGGATTTTCTGTTTCAGGAATAATTATTCTATACCTTTATCCACCTGAGACAGAATGTATCGGCCCAGGTTAGCCTGCGCAGACTGCGCTGGCTTATCTGAGTCGATACATTACGCAGATTTCAAATGTTGGTTTTCTCGTGGAACGGCCCATATTATTAAAATACGTCTAGGCGTGATGGACTTTTATAGTCTTCTAGTAACGCTGTCATGTTTGTCAACCAGCCATACTGGTCAGTAAGAAAGTAAGAACTGCAGCTCACGTTACAGTTTTAACCGTTTTCCCTTTTTAACATAAAGGTGTTTTTGTTTCATTGCTTAACCAAGGATAGAATGCACGTATACTGTTCGTGGTATACATCGTTGGCAAAAATCGTGTTTTTTGTCAAGTACCAAGCCTTCCAGCTGTACGATAGGAGTTCATTAGCCCACGTTTTACAAGCGTACTGTACCAAGCCTTCCAGTTTTACGATAGGAGTTCATTAGCCCACGTTTAACAAGCGTACTGTACCACGCCACACGCAAACCACCTACGAGTTTCTGCGACCAGTGAATGATCCATACCAAAATGTGTCCGGAAATTTACAGGTATCGCAATCTCGTCGTGCAAGTATTATGAAAGCCCCTGGAGACCGAGTATGACTAAAATACAACCATACACGTACGTTTTAGTATGTTTGTATGGTATTTTACTCCGCTTTCAACAATTGTCCAGTAACATAACGGCATTTCCTGTGTAATTTACCAGTACCAATGGTGCATTTGTCCTGACACCAGCGAGTCAGTCGTAACGCTAACCCTACAATTATGATTGTCAAGGAGAGAAATCCATTACATTTTATTGACGCCGCGTGGAAGCGCGGCGTCAGTATGGGATAAGTTTTAATTTTGTACCATGGGGTGACGTAATCGAAAAGGGAGAAACCAACACATATTATTGTAAAGAAAAACTCCCTTTATGATTGAATAAATTGTATTAACTAATTTAAGGAACAACAAGATACAAAATATGTACATCTTTTACCGTTGTTACAAAACTTTAGACAAATTTAAATTGTTTTTAATAACTGTTCACCAACTAACTAGGCTAAGCTTTTTTATGACTTGGTTTACGAAGTTCACTAGGCTACGCTTTTTAAATTGTTTGGTTTACTGCTCTGACGAGCTCAAAAAAAAGATTCGGGTGATGTTTTTTCCTATTTATTTTTGTTGCATAACTAAACTTAAAACGTTCCTCCCTTACAGTTGTTCATTCAGACCATTTTATTCTTGCTATATGTTGATTATACATGAGAACTGTTTCTTTTAATTTCATAAATGCTTAATTTTGATATTAAATATCTTTAAACTTGTTAGAATTATTTGTATATTTTATTTATATACTCTCGTTTTTTTGTTATCATACTTCTGCTCAACTGGAATGAGAATAGACTCCCCTCTCTCCTTTCAAAGCTTGTGTCACACTTAACCTATAACTAGAGGCATTAACACTTAAGTTAATATCTGTTAATATTTCAGTATCTATGTTTTTTGGTTATTTAATTGATCTAGTCAGAGCACATTTAAAATTAAGAAACTTCAGCTTGTATGGCACTTTATTGTTGCAGTCAATGTTAAGCAAACGGTAAACCAAATGGTTTGAAGACTTAACTTGTCATTTCACGACTAAACTTTACATGCTGAATATCACATAGATCGTAGCATATAAAGTGTATAATCCCTACGTCAAGATGGACCCTTTTTGCTCTTGATAACATTTTATTATATACTATGGTATCCAGGTGAGCAATAAAGGAACATCTTGGCCTTCTTGTTTAAGATAAAGGTACATGTGGCTTTCTTGTTCAAAATAGTTACATCTTGTCCGTTTGCACAGGTTATTTAAATGTATGGAACTGCATCTGCTTCCCTTTAAGTCATGCTTTAAAATCATACGCGGCGTCTTTGATGCTTAGCATCAAAATTCGTCTTGTAAGTATCTGGTATGATCCACTTAAGCGTTGCAATATTTAAAATATGTCGTTATCTCCAATACTTTGGGAAATCCCGAGGTCAGTTTTCGAATGGCGTGGTCAATTGAACCTATTCATTGGATTGTTAAAAATCCCACATTTAAACCTCCAATCCTAAAACATTATATTTATCAAGATTATTAATTTTTTGTTATTAAATTCCTCATCTCCAACACACGTGACATGAACGTTCCCGTGATGTGGTTTATTATGGAGCGTTCTTTGCCGTTTTTTACTAGTGTTTATTAAGACATTTCACGCCTAGTAGATTACGGTGAAAATCATTATGTATCAATTTATTGTGAGAAATTATTCACACCTGTGAAATCTATAAAACCTCTACTAATGTTAAATAGATAAAAACTCGTTTTTCAAACAGTTATATTTATGTTAATTTTATAATGCAGTAAAACATTTGAATTGGTGTATTTATTGATACAAATACCATTGAAATGCTTCTCCATTTCCTAAATTAAGACACATTTTGACGCATATGCATCGGCCGCTTTTGACAAGATTGTTACAAAAGGACAAATTGCTCGCAAGACTATTCCTAAAATTTGAGTAACTTTGCATGCTAAAAATGTGTTAAAAATGAGACAATGTTCAATATATACATGTAATTATGTAAGTCATTTGGGATGAGTGCATTGTTGGTAGTGTAGAAGACACACTACACTGGTTACATCGGTCGTCTTGAGTGCAATAGTTTGCGAAATCGAGTCACGCCTTGGTATTATCGAATACTCATAAAAATGGAGAATGTGGACAATTTTGATTGCAGATACAAAATTGCTACTGATGAGTTTGTATGAATAAGTTTTTCATACATATGATTTCCAAAAAAGAAGAATATTTTATTAGACTTAAACTAGCAAAGTTTCTTGTCTATACAATACAATACTTCAAGCAAATACAAACACATCCAGGTCAGTTAATATGTACATATAAATACACATGCATATATACACAACACATTTAGTTGAATATGTTGACAATCTCAATTAATGTAGTTGTAATGATTAAAAGGAGATAACATGGTGGCAAAAGATAAGAAATTCCGGATTGAGATCAAACGTCATGGCACAATGTCCTTTCTGCGTCTGTCCGTTTATTTACTGTTTGCTTCAAACAACTTTTCCCTGGTAACCACTGGGCCAATCATGATGACATTTCATAACCACAAGAAAAAAGCTTAACAAATCTTCCCCTCTAACCTATTTTGCATATTTTCTAATAATGTTGTTGAAATGTTCCTCAGTTGACCCTTAAAAAAATGGATTCAAGTCACGTTGATTGGTCTTTAAAACATAGCCGCCTATGTGATGGGCTGTATCTACCAGTTATGCCTTATGTAAAACTATTTATGACCGAAAGGATTGATATATAACTCTGTATCTCAAACAACTCAAACTCTACCTTGGCAAATGACCGTATAAGTATGCAGTCGGAAATCATCCAGACCATAATCAAAGGACTATTTCAAAAACTATGTGACGATATGGCAGAGCTATGTGTTACAGTTTTTAACTACGGATCACCAACCCGCTGTCATCCCATCAGAATTATAATCTTAATTATCAAACATCATGTACACGATTAGGGTCAGCAGAATGTTACTGAAATTGAAAAGACTGAAGATTATGTGAATAAGGATGCTCATAAAGAAGAGAGTGAAGATAAAATAAAGAATAAAATATATATGATATGCTCTGTTAGCCTGGCTTCGTCACTCTTTCTTGAATCTAACGAAGGATATTAGACCTTATATTTTGGGAAATGGTAATGGTTTGATTTAGTAAACAGTGTAGAACTAGATCAGCAAGTATACTCACAGCCAGATCATAATCTTCACGGTTCACAGTCAGATTATAATATACACGGTTCACATTCAAATACCTATTTGATAAGCCTTAGAAGTTGAACAGGCTTATCTGAACCTACAATGTTCAACAATGCCATCTTGTACCTTTTCTTTTCCCCTGGATGGACTCTACGTAATGTATCGACCCAGATCAGCCTGCGCGCACTGCGACACATTCCGTCTCAGGTGGATTGAGATATAGAGTAATGATTCATGAAACAGAAAATCCACAGGAGGCGAAAAGTGTCTTTCCGGTTTAGCCTGCGCGGCATGCTTAGGCTGATCCGGGTCGATACTTAACGCAGTCCACAATGTTGGTTTTTTCACGGGACGGCTCATTTAGACATGAAAAGATCATACACATGCATATATAACTCGTCAGTATGTTCAGTAAACCTAAACATATCAGATATCGGGAGCAAATCATATGTACTGTCAGTGTCGAGATATATTCTACTGAAAACAGTTGAGAAGTTTGTTTACACACATCATTCTCCCGTGTAAAACTGAGTGTAAATTGAGTGTAAAACACATTTAAGGTATTTTTCTTATAAAAGATGACGGTTGGATATTGCAGCGGATATACCATTGTATTAAATAGCGGTGTGTGAATTTTATGAGTCAATTATTACACGATAACTATAATAATGATATGTGGTTTATGGTCCAATTATCTCGCGGAGAAATCAACAAAATGAAGATATCATGGATGGGACATGTCAAAGTGGTCCTCTTTCACATAATGTAGCCAAACACTATGTTTAGTGTATGCGTATTTGTATTATCATAACTAGTGAGGGGTTTGAAATAACAAATATTGAAGGCATCTGCCTGGGAACATTCCAACTTCAAGAAATTAAACAACAACAGTCTGGCTTTCTTAAAATGAAACATATTAATGGGCCCATATAACGCCAATGTTCGATTTAACAAGACACTAGTACGCCCAATCCTAGAAAAGTCTGTCTCTGAGCGGGATGTCACACAAACAACAACATAAACCGACTAGAAATTGTCCAACGCCGAGCAGCTGGTTGTGTTTGTGGGAACTATAGGACCATCAGCGGTGATTATGACTAGCTGTCTAGACTACAGTGGCCCACGCAAATTCAGAGACGATAGGATGCCAAACTGATTACGATATACAGTCAGGGCTCTAGATAAGTGTAGTTTTGCATGTTCTAAAATTATTATTTTACTGTCTAGCCCTATGCTGTGAGTACTTAAAAGAATCGTCTCACTGAGAGGATTCTTTTGAGTACCCACCTCATAGGGTGTTGTTGGACAATAAGAGAGATACTGTCGGGGGAAAAGAGATGTATACTCCTCCTTATCCAGACCTCTGATATACAGTTTCAATAATAACCTTGTAGACATCCATGCAGCTACCTTCTTTCACTTAACAGTCTTGTACATTAGAGAACACCTCTTCTTCATTATATATTCCATACATATATTTACGAGTACAGCTTCTTCCCTTCTGGTATCCGCCTGTCGGTCCAGTGTTGTGTTCAGATTGTGCTACCACACCGAGCACTCGAGTATGTGCTTGCCGAATCAACCAATCATATAACACCGTTTGACTAGCATTCTCCGAACACTCTGTGTGGTTGAACATTTTGAAGGTTTGAGTGTCAGCTCTACATAGGACGTCGCAAACACAATCTATTTAATCTAATTGTAAATCTGCACCTGTCATATTTTACAAGGAATTTGTGCATACACCACGTGACGATGCGGTACACGATGAACGGAAGTAGAACACTTTACGAATGGTTACTGCATGATCAATATGTACCACCAATATGGCCAAACAAAAACCGCAACTTCGATTGAGCCGTGTTTACGCCACTTTCATTAAAGATTTATTTATATCACGGCGTTTCATTTCTTAAATTACCATGACTACTTCAATTATCTTTTCTGACACAGATATTTTAGCGGTAATACTTTCAATAATACCCGCACAACTTTCCACGCCAGGGAGGTCACTATTTATGAACATGTGTAAGTGAAATATATAATTGAATAAGTACAAATCAGCCGTCCCGCGAGAAAACCAACATTGTGGACTCGGCGTAAAGTATCGACTCGGATCAGCTAAAGCATGCCGCGCAGACTAACCCTGATAGACACTTTTCGCCTCCTGTGGATTTTCTGTTGCAGGAATCATGACTTTATACCTATATCTCCCTGAGACTGAATGTGTTGGCCCGGATCAGTCTGCACGGACTGCGCATGCTGATCTGGGTCGATATATTACGCAGAGGCCATAATGTTGGTTTTCTCGCGGAATGGCTCATATATTGAATGCAATCGTTCAGTTCAGCGAGTCAATTTTATTTTACATTTTTGTATAAAATATTCCAGCATTTATGTCCTTTAAATATTACACTATAATTAGAAATCATTCTTTGAATAAAGACATCAAAACCTAGCCTACCAGATGTCAACAATTTTAGTCCATGGTTAAAGTAGAATTGTGACATTTAATGAAACTCCAATATTTGATTTTATCGCGTAATGCACATTTATGGCTGCGATCAAAGTGTCGGATTTAATGTTCAAATAAACTTGTTACGTTTTATATAGATTTAATAAAGTTGTTGAATTTAGATCATATTTTAAATTGAGAGATGATGTTAAAATAATTTATATCCAGTTGATAATAAGGTTATCAAGATCAGAACTTCTCAGTCTCGTTATATAATGTGTTTCTCCCTTTGCTGAGATTGATTCTGAGGTGGACGTTCTATCGCTTCACCACCAATGCGGTCTGAGATTTCTCATCCTTTAACCCTTTCCCTTATATGACATTTCTGCAGCAGACGACTTTGAACATATTTTGTCAAAAGATAGAAAATCTCTATAATTGAATGGATAGCCTATCACTAAAAGTGGAAAACATTGTGACAAAAGGAGAAATTGCTCGTGTTGAGCAATTTCTTCTTTTGCCACTATGTTTTCAAAAAGCCGTCTGCTGCAGAGGCGTCAGAAAGCGTCTATATGAGGGAAAGGGTTAATACGTGAATAATTCGTAAACAAACCAAAGACGATGTTGCAGAATCACGTCGGTTTTATAATTATATTTTAATGATATTCATTTCCCACATACAACAAAACCTTGAAAACTCCAAGGAAAATATGGAAAATCTCTTAACGCCTGTATAACTCCACAACTAAAAGGAATAATAGTTGATCCCACAAAGACGGAAATCAAAATTGAGGACATCTTTTTAACAAGTGGGTCGCATTAAACCGAACTTCGTGACTTTCAGATCCGCTTTAACGCGCGGCTCTGCGAAGTCTGATCAGGTTCTACATTTATCGAAGTATAGTAGTACACACTTTTTGTCCTGGAATTCTTTGTGGACGATTATAACCGAATGATGACTTACCTAGAATGTAACGCCTATATTAAAAGAATGCCAAATGAAGGAAGAGGTCTCTTCTTAACCCTTTTCCACACACAATAATTCTGCAGCAGACAAAATTGAAAACATATGGGCAATAACATGAAAAATCTCCATAAATAAGAGTTTCATTATAAAAAAGAGGTGAAAACATTTTGCCAACAGTAGAAATTGCTCATCATGAGTAATGTCTCCTTTTGTCACATTGTTTTCAAACGTCATCTGCTGCAGAGGCGTCAGAATGCCTTATGTCATTATAACATCTACTATATAACTGTACATATATAAACACATATGTGTACGTGGAATTTGATCGTAACTGCAATCATTACATTTACTACATAACTGTACATATATACACATATAAACTAGGAATTTGATCGTCATTGCCATTATTACATTTACAACATAACTATACATATATACACATATAAACACATATACATGTACGAGGAATTTAATCGTCATTGCCGTTATTACATTTACTACATAACTGAATATATATACACATATGTAAGGACAATTTGATTGCAATTACTGTTATTTTATTTACTATATACCAGTACATATATATACACATATGTACGAGTAATTTGATCTTAAATGCCATTAGTTCATTTACTTTTTAACAGTAAATATATATACACATATGTACGTGAAATTTGATCGTAATTGCCATTATCTTAACACCGTCGAAGATCTGTTACCTGTGACTGAGTGAATCATACTATTGCATTTTCTTTCTCGGTCGTTGTTTTATGTCGCTTTCTACAACATTGTGGGTATCGTACCACGGTGTCTACAAGATAATATTACCAGTTCTATCGGTCTATTCTATCAAGACACTGGTGCATCATTCGTGGTGATGACGCCACAATTCCGAGTGCCAATGAGTGAATCCATCGCACAGAGTCACCCGCTAATGATGCGTTTTCTGTAACCACTACACCGGTGAGTAGGTACATCGTGAAGGAAGGAGGGGATAGGACGTCTCAACCAATTATCCCATGAAAATATGACAAACATCCGAGTTGGATGAAAGATGAAAGAAACTCCGACGACATGCGTACCGAACACCAGTTGACTCGAATTAGTGTTTATACAAATACGATAAAAACTTAAATAGAAATAAATTAAGGCTAGATTGAAAAGGACATTAAAAGTGTTAAACATTAACCGATTGATAAGAATAAGTGAAATTAAGGAAATTCAACATAAAAAGAAAAGTTGACTTTATCACAAACTTACTAAGCTATAAATTAAATGAGGCAAATATATATCCGAATACATTGATGTTTATCGCGGCCAATAAACGTCGTTGACGCGCCTGCGTGGAACTGCGTAACATGCTCGAGACCCAGCTCGTGGTTTGATCAATCGGGATGTTTTTAACCCTTTCCCACCTGCAGACGTAATTTGATGCAATAGCAGCAAACGACTTTTGAAAACAGTGTGGCCAAAGGTGAAATTATTCATGATGAGCAATTTCTCCTCTGGTCATAATAATTTCAACTTTATTTAACAATCAAGCTATCTTTTTTGGAGATTTTTTCAGGTTTAGTTTCACTATATTTTCAAAGTCGTCTGCCACAAATTGGCTGTATGTGGGAAAGGGTTAATCGATTTCAATTGTAACGCGTCATTTCATCGATACCTCGCTCATTAATTGAGTCACCCCACGCTAAAAACCGACATTTCGAGAGTTTGAAATTTATATCGATTCGGGTCAGAATTCATATGTAGTGCATAATCACTTCTGCGAAGCTTGTTTGTGAGAGTAATACAGAAATAAGGAAAGATCCTGATCAGACTGTACTAATGGCTCTGTCTGATCTGGATCCTCTTAAAACGTAAGGTTCTGAATGTCCATCTTTGTATGCCCTGGTTCAATTAATGCTTTCATGTTTGTTTTTTTGACACCTTAATCTAAACATAGTTGACTCTTTAATGTTAAAAGTAGGGTTTTTTATCGAGATTAATTTTGTTTTTTCAGATGTCTCGTTTAAGTGTCTTAACAATAGTTAAACGAAATGCTTGCTTAAAAATGTAAACGGTAAAATATGTAAACAATCCTTTTAAGAATTACGATTTATTAAATGTTAGTTGCACGGTATATAAATTATGTTTTAAACCTTTCTCTACACATTTTTTTTCTCAAAATGCCCCCAAAATACTGCTGCGGCGATAGACATCTGCGTAATGTATCGACCAGATCAGCCCGCGCTGTCCGCGCAGACTGATCCGGCCGACACATTCCGTCTTAGAGGGATAGATATATAGCGTAGTTATTCCTGAAACAGAAAATCCACAGGAGGCGAAAAGTGTCTATCCGGGTAGGCCTGTGTGGCATGCTTAGGCTGACCCGGGTCGATTCTTTACGCAGAGTCAACAATGTTGATTTTCTCACGAGACGGGCTACACATTGATTATTACAAAGCTACGCCACTGCCACCTTTAAACGCATTTGCAGTAGACATCCTGTTTAAGGATAAAAGAAGTTTTATTGAGCATTTTTTCCTTTAGCCACAATGTGTTCAACTGTATTCAATACGTTTACTTGACGGTTTCGATAGTTTTACCTAGATGCTTTCAAAGTCATCTGCTGCAATTATGTTGTACGTGGAATAGGGTTAACATCAATACTGTACATACATAGAAAGTAATTTAATGTGAGATAAATTCCAGTTTTTCGAAAACTTTAGATACCTTTTTACCCTTTCAATGTTGATTTGTTTAAAATAAGTTTGTGCAGCTTTGTATGTGGACGAGTCCATAACTAATTCCTAGGAATATATAGAGAAAAATGTTGAGTTGAGCAGTTAACATACATATTTAATCTATATCACAAGCATGGCAAGATTTCGTATTGTTTCTGCGTTCTCGGAAGACATCAAATGTATGAAGATATAATGAGTATACGGTGAGTAAAATGTTGGAGTATATATTTGTTGCAGAGATCTTCATACAAGACGACGAATGTCTTAGGTCGTCATATTCACGATACAAACTTGGATGATGGCTGTGGCATTATTCTAAGTCCGAGCTAACAAACGATTCTTTATTTCTTAAGAAACATTAATTATTTAAGTAAGTATATTTCATTAATTAAATGAACACACATCATATTTCAAGTATAGACACTGTTGAGTGAGGGGATTATGGAGACGTCTGAATGCATGTGTGCATATTCACATGCACAGGTAAGATTACTAAAGTATGGGTCTTACATAAGGGAACTTCTCTCTTGAACTCTTGTTTTTGTTTCGATTAAAAGTTCTGTCGGGAGATCATTCAGCTTATTCGCCTTCCACTACTCGGTGGCGCTTCTTATCGCTTGGGCCGAGCTGCTACGGTGTATGATGGTCCGTTTGTACTGACAAGTCGCATCGTCTATACTATTCCGGTGACTTGTCGGTGTGATTGGGATGTGCATGTCTTGCAGTGTTATTGTCATTGCGATCGTGTGATATATGTCGAGCGGTTATCATGACTGTGGCCGTTCGAAAGGGGTGGGAAGCATATCCACATTCTGTTCTTTTCAATTTCATTAATACTGTATTCCTGCAATCTTCAATATTGGAGGAAATGTAGATTATATATTACACGAAGAAGTGTACTTACAGATAGGCCTATATATAACATAGAGTAGGCCTTACCATTATAGTTATAAGCAGACATAGTAAAGTATACGGAAGTCTGGTTGATCACGCTCACCTGATAACATGGAAAATGCTTAAACTTTCAAATTCTTTTCAATGCATTTAAAGGTCTTGGAAATTCGAATGAGCATGCAGATACAATTGAATTACCGGTAATTGAATTTCGCTAAAAGTGCGTTGATAGGAAGTGAATATTGTAGACCAATATTATAATGTATGTACGTGCAGGCTTATCTTCTTCTACCTTGTGCATACATAATAGTGCAAGCTGCATACAGCAGGGTAGCTTTCTTACATGGTCAATTTCAATATTTCAGCACCCATTATAGGTTAAATATTTTGATTAAATGTACTTTATATGTCATGTTATCGTTTAACATTTTAAAAAAGATGCTGAAAGCATATATTTATGTTTTTAATTTGATCTTGAAAACAGAATGGGAAGTTCGAAGTAAGACTGAAACAATCTAAACGGACGTTTTCTTACACGGTGAAGTTAGGTCTTTAACAATAGCAGACATCGTGTTGTCTCGGATGATCCAGTCACTAGCAATCGGTGTCGGGTTACAATGCTGATTTAAATCATGATAAGCTCGGACAAAAAAAGGCTTTTAAAGAAACCCCATAACACTGCTAATTTAGCCTTAATTAAATTAACACATTTAAACCAAACGATCCCAAACTCTAAAACAAAATGCGTGATACAAACCGTAAAGTTTAAAATACATTACGAGTGAACCACAATCATTGCATTGAAACCTGTTTGGTATCTGCCTTCGTTAGTAACACCACTATTGTAAGGATTTATATTCGTTAAATCTAAATGATGAGTCAAGTCACACAAAACAGACCGTACGAGCCTTTGAAATTAAGGCAAAGAGATTTTAGATTGAATATTTTTTATTTATTTTTAAAATGTGTTTTAGGCATATTCACTTTGCCTTCACTTCTATGGTGCCTTTACGACTAGTTAGCGAGCAGATATGACCCCTTGTGCATGACGCTGTTCAAATTTAATTTGGAATGAATCCATTGTAAAACTAGCTTGGGGTTATAAACAGTAATATGATTTCTGTAGTTACCCGCATGTTACATTGTGCCATAACTCGAAATACATGTAATCATTTCACGAGACATGGAATTGAAAATTAATGTTAACACTTTGACAATGAAATATGCTGTTATTGTAGATGGATACAATGCTTCGAAATTTCGAAATATGAAATGCGTGAACATGTACATATACATTCTAAGATTTCTATGTGGGAGCTGCACATGAAACAAAAAAGCATACGTTAATACTAGAGTACTTGTGCTTTAGTTCGACCTTTTATATATGACATGTTCTCGTAACAGTAAGGGCGTGTCTCGAAATATTATTTTTTAAACAAAACGACTTTACATAAATATAGTATGTATCATTAAATGTATACCTCTAGTAATAATTGATCGTAATACAGCAATGATAAATGGTGAGATTTCAAAAAGTATTTCAGAAACACTAGAAATCTCCAGGTTTGCGTGTTAAGATATTTTACACGTGATGTCTGTCTTATCACTTGTAGAAGAACACTTTGTTAATTAGAGCACGTCACAGGAAAACCGACCTTGTGGATGTAGATCCAGATCAGCCGCAACTCACGCAAAGCCTGTTCGCCGTGTTGTCGGGAAATTGTCCTCGAAGATGATAAAGAACGACTGTGACTAACGACTGACTATTAAACTATGTTATTTGATTATGTTTGCCACATATACCAAAGCCTGCGTAGGTCGATTTTCGTGTGTCGTAGCTCATTTATAAAGTAATTTGGAGGGCTTTAATGCATCATTCTGTAGAACATGACCAATCATTAGGGACTGAAACGATTCTAGGTGCGTTCCAGAGCATTTGTCATCTGGATTAAGATCTCTAATTAATAATTAAACGTGATTTATTTCAATAACGATGCTCTCTCCTTTGAAACTAACATTTCTTCTAATTGATAGATGTTATCATGCATCGTTGAAGAAATTGATTTTAAATGTTATTGTCCAAATCTGTATAACTGATCTGATTTAACCGCGTTTTTTGTGCATTCGTCTCGTTTATTTTCCTTCCTTGTCATTTATTGCTTGCCCTTTTGGATGAACGCAATGGCATTTGCGAATGAACACTTAACCATTGCTAAACATATAACTGGCATGCATGCTAGACATAAACACACGTTTATCTGCGGTTGGTATTAATGACGATGCAGATTTATAACGGTCATTGGTACTTCGGGTTCTTCCGTTAGATTGTAGTGTACTCGAGGCCTTTCTCAAGAGAGCATTAGCTCGAAAGAAATATTTTCTCGTGAAAATTCACGAGATTCGAATGTCACCACTGTTGATAAACAACACTCATGATACTCTTGCAATATGCCCTCAGGCTTTCCGTCTGATTAAATATGGACAAGTAAAATGCTTATTTTATAACAAATTATCCGACAAAAGTGCGTATGCTGTAGTTTCAATGGAATCCGAAGCTTGTCACGGTTTATCGTGTGGTATCATAACGATGGATATATATCACACTTCCATGCGTACTTAGTATTTATGTTGACATACGGCCCTTACAATGGAAACAGTCAATTGTTCAATACCTATAGCATCGGTTTATTGAAAGACATATTTAATGCTACTTTCTTTTGTTTTGTCATGAAATATAATAATTTACATGTTATTGCTATATTTCAATCCGCGAATGGTGTGCCATTATGGCAGAAGCCAGCACTACTATTTACAAAAGAAAAAGTTTGGTATGACTTGACTGATTCTCGAATCTTAACCGTTCCATTTAACACATTGCCACTTGCAGACATTTTAACGCTTGTGCAGCAGACGACTTTTGGAAATATTATGGCAAAATGAGACGTTTGAGACAATGTTATCATTTCTTTTCAGTCTAAGTTTGTTTTACTGGTGGTCATTTCTGTGTATATAAGTGAAATTTGTTACATGGTTGTTTTTAAAAATGTACTATTCAATAATCTAGGGTTAAGTATATTGATATATCTACGCACGGATGAAAGACTCAGGTGAGTTTGTGTGTATACTCACAGCCTCACCTGATCCTTAATATCCATCTACATTTGGTAGAACATTGCTCTGTAATACAAGTGATGTGTGTAGAAAGTGTTAATAGCGCTCGACACAGGACAGCACATACTAGAGACAGAATATCGTACGAGCTCTTCTTAACCGTCGTGATATTTGGAAAGCACGCTTCCGCTGTGGTCGAGAGGTTAGCGTCGGGGATTTCGAAACCGGGTGTCCCGGATTCGATATCCAGTCGCGGCACTACGTTCATGGTTGAGTGCCCTTGAACAAGGCACATTATTCAGCCTAGTTCTGGTTTGTTTACACAGGGATCATGGATAGGTGATCTGTCGCCGTGATATAACTGAAATAATGTTGGAAGCGGCGTAAAACCCCAATAAATAAATAAATAAATTCAACAGTAATGTTGTTGTTTGTGTCACGATTCTTATAGCATGTTATTGATACTGATTCCCTATATACATACATAGATAGAACATACACACTGGACTTACATTAGATCCGTGCTGTCGATAGTAACCTATGCTTTCTACGACTAATATACCTACACATCTGTCTAAACATCCATGATAACTGTTCCATAAACACTATTTATATATTACAGTAGTTCATTTGTGCCTTCCGTAATCAAATGCCAAACAGTGATTTGTCATATTAAACAGTACAGTGATCTGTTTCTACATAGTGCTATTATATTTGTAACATGTGGTATTTTGAGTAATTGCTCCTTTTGTCATATTGTTTTTAAAGAGTTATCTGCTAACGATGCTTCTGCATATCGTAAAGATTAAACCCGTTTTCCCGATACAGATGCCATCTCTGTGGCAAAAGTCACCTTATAAACATTTTGGTAAAGAAAGAAAATCGAGCATATTTCCAATGATATATTTGTCATGAAATAAGTTATAATTATTCAGAGTGAACCACATCGTCTGCCAATTCCTTATTCTTTACCCTTTCAAGACATGGAGACAACTTTAGATGCCACTTTGACGAACAAATTTAAAACAACATTTAAAAGGAAGAAATGAATTTCAATCTCCAGTTTCCTCTTTTGTATAACACATTACAACATGGGAACTATTAATTCGATTGCCATCAGTAGTAAAAGACCGTTTAGCTTGCCAGTCAGCAAACATGGATGCCTCATACACTATTGGCGTGGAGAAAATTCAGGTTAAGTATTCCCTCTCCCACATGAAACGAATATGCACTGGTTTACTAAAGTGGAAACATCTATAATGGAACAAGACACTTTCTAAATAGAGTCGAATTCCTTGTGATTGAGAGAGATACATTGATAATTATGATAACGTTCTCCTTTATCTTTTACCTTTTATTCAGATGTCGTCTGTTGCAGATGCGTGGTCTTATTACGTTTGTAAATGGGCGTCCGCCTCTGTGGTGTATTGGTAGAGCGTTCACTTCGGTGCGGTAGGTAGCGGGTACAATTCCCGGCCCGGTCATGCCAAAGACTTTAACAATTGTGGTAATGGCTGCCCTCCTAGGCGCTCGGGGTTACGGGGTGAGCATTGCGACTGACTAGCTGGTGTCGGGATAGATGAACTAGTAGTACAGGTAACTTACCCAGGAAACGCCATGATATAACTGAACACATGTTGAAAGCAGCGTTAAACACGGAACAATTAATCAATGCTAATGTGAAAGGGTTCTGGTAAGGTAAACCAGTTACATCAACTCTCTACTTATTAGAGATGGAAAAGTACGGGAATTACATGACGCTGCGACGGTAATGACGTCACGATGTCCTGACGACGTATCCTCATCACAATTTGATCTCTTCAATACCAGAATGGACTGCACTTAATTTTTAATTTGTTTCAATATTGATAAATACCAAGTGGTGGAAAATGTGATAATTAAAGGGTATTAATGATATAAAGTGGTTTACTGACTTTCTTCCCCTTGGAAGACCTAATATACAATGACTCTACATATCTCCTGGGATTGCCAAAGTAATTCGTTCTGCTACTGTGACGGTTTGACAATAAATACTGTATTAATGTGCTGCAATGGTGATTCGCCATATTAGCCCGGAATAAACTCGAGCACATCACACATGGCGGAAAATTAAATCAGCCAAGTCCATAAGATATATCATTCCATTTCCGGGAGATGATATTGATAAGTGCCCGTCAATATGTCACGGTGCTGGTGGGACCGGTACTCCGCTCGGAAGCTATAACGACCTTGTTTGTATCGCTAGTCTTTTATATCTGTGGTTTCTATAGCCTGGAATCAGTCCATACTATTATATAAATTCGTACCGTAGAAGCATAGTTGAAGATATACTGTCTTCTTTCACTTATATCATTTCTTCTTCTGCCTTTAGTTTTTCTTTCTGTATTATAAAACAAACATAATTATATACCAGATTGAATGATATTATAGATACAAATCATATGATATCTGAATTCATATTGTAAATTTATGCGATGTATATATTGTAGCACGTGTTTGTATATATATTAAATATAAAAAGAAGGTTATGACTCGAATAAATGCCAATGTCTATTCAAAAATATTATTACAATATTGCATTTCTATAAAATCTCTTTCTACAGTACCTTTCCATTTATGTCTGAATATAAGGGCCCATTCATTTCAGGTTCAGAGAGATCTTTATTGATGGCATATTCCCGTTTTAATGGTGTGTTCTCGAATTGGTGATGTGTTCCCATTTTGATGATGTGTTCTAATATTGGTAGCGTGTTCCCGTTTTGATGGTCAGTTCCCGTAGCGGAGATGCGTTCCCGTAATGAAGATGTGATCCCGTATTGGTGATGTGCTTCGTATTGGTGGTGTTTTCCCGTATCGGTGGAGTTTTCCAGTATTGGTAATGTGATCCTGTATTGGTAATGTGTTTCCGAAATTAAGATGTGTTCCCGTATTGGTAGCGTGTTACCGTATTGGTGATGTGTTCTCATATTGTGTGTGTTCCAATATTGGTGATGTGTACCTGTATCGTTGATGTGCTCCGGAATGAAGATGTGTTCCCGTATCAGTGATGTGTTTCCGTTTTGATGGTGTGTTTCCGTATCGTTGATGTGTTCCCGTTTTGATGGTGTGTTTCCGTATTGTTGATTTGTTCACGTAATGGAGATGTGTTCCCGTATCGGTGATGTGTTCCCGGTTTCCATGATGTGTTATTGTATTGATGATGTATTATCGTATTGCTGGTGTGTTCCCGTATTAGTGGTGTATTATCGTATTGGTGGTGTGTTCCCGTATTAGTGGTGTATTATCGTATTGGTGATGTATTATCGTATTGGTGGCGTGTTCCCGTATTAGTAGTGTATTATCGTATTGGTGATGTGTTCCCGTATTGGTGGTGTGGTCTCGTATTGGTGGTGTATTATCGTATTGGTGGCGTGTTTCCGTTTTTATGGTGTGTCTCAGTGGTTTATTTACAGCCACACTCGATCTTCATGACAGTACTTGATTATAATTTCTTGAAATAAAACAAAAATCAAAGTGGCCGGATTTTAATATTCTAAACAGATACTTACTTATGAGATGCAAACCCTACATAGAAATACATCGGTAAAAGATTTGTCTCTCAAAAGAGATACATACAAATATAACTTTCTTCCGAACGTGTTATGCTTACATACGATGCTTCTATGTGTATATTAATGAACAGATAATGTGCAGTCTGTCTTGATAACCGGAGAAGTGAACAATATATAAACTAATGCATTTTCAAAAACTTAAATATTCACCCAAAATCGTGAATGCACACATATATTTCTCCTTCGAACAGTACACGTCATATAACATAGTACATTGCAGTAGCTGTCGTATAGTGTACTGTATTATATGTCCAACTATCCAGTATGCATGTATAAACACACTGTTGGAATATAAAAGAATGGGCGGAGCTTTTTTCTATTAGTTTTATTACAGCAATGTATACAACAACTATTTCAGTTCAAACTTAAATATGATTGGTTTAAATAAAGGAACCCCATGACCTTAATTTCATCAAAGGTCGAATGCCAGTAAAGGATTCTATTACGCTTTGTTCTATTTTACAGCCAATATAGATGAAGATTATATTGTTTGTCTATTCAAATCCACGTTACGCTATGTTAATTAACCCACACTTTGTATGCCACCCATACAAATCCCCTAGTTTATTGAAAACTGCTTGGCGAAGTGTAATAAATTATATTTTGAATTTCTAAAGAATGTAGATGCATAGATTAGAAACTGACAAATACCTGACGTCTAATGAAACAAATTTGGCGAGAGGAATATCTACTAATCTCTATTATGATTGGTTGGTACTGTGTAGGTTACACATGCGCAGAAATGCTCAAGACTCCAAAATATAACCTTGGTGACCTCCTAGGTATATTTAAAAACATTGGTTGACAAACAAAATAACTCTTTCTGTTATACTCAACAAACGATTTTTGTTTTTTACAAACACAACACCAGTTATGAGAACTTTTTATATTTCCATTCCATACCCAACAATACTAATAACACTCCAACAAAAGTTCATCATAACAAAATACATCCGGCTAAAATATGACAAGTAATTAATATGTGAAATACTTAGCACCAATTTAAATTGACAAGTATAGTTTTATTGTTGAAGCTCTGTTAGATACGGAAGAAAGAAGAACAAATCGAATTATTTGATTCTAAATGTGTATTGTCGCTCGATTTATAAATATGCAATACCAAGTAACCAAGGATGTAATGTTTTGGAGAATATTTAATTTTCATCGCCATGGAATCTATACCAAAAAACTATTTTTCTAATAATAGTTTGTTAGTTCGCTTATCATTAAATATCAGGCAATATCAGCCAAAGTGTCATCCTATCTATGTTTCAGGATTAAAATAATGAATTCAAAATGTTATTGCATAAAACATGGACATGATTAAATCAACATATCCCACTAATTTAGTTACATATACATCGTCATAACTCTCGAATAATTAACACTTCAACAAAGAGCAAAGGGATGACAATATACTATCATTAGTCCATACCCATTTACTACAAGGTTTGCAACAGCCGTCTTTTAAATGAAGGCAAACATATCAATCTCTATAAATTAGTCAAATAACATTGCTCATTAGTATATAGAGAAAAACGCGACTAAACATCAACCGTTACTACTATAAAAAACAAAATATGTACAAATTCATTGAATTATTACAGTCCAATAACACACATGTGTTAATTAACCTATATAAGTATATATCTACAGCTCATAATAAAAGAAACGAACTCATGCAGACATAATTTAAAATGTGCTCAATTTAAGACTCATGTATTCAATTTCTTTTATTTTTTTCTATTTTTCAGTAATTTTAATTTGTTCCAACCAAAATTAAGTATAGACTGTGTTATTGTAAAACTGTCTTTATTTGAAATTTATTTTCATTCTCTTCTGAACTTGTCAACTGATAACACAAAGTGTCTATATCTATTGTTTATCATATGATGTTAAATATAATGTAAATATGTTTTGTATTTAACACGATACATTTATATGTATTTTCAACCTAAATGTATAAAATTATGATAACAATGTTATGTATATGTATGCATTAAACGACATGCCATTTTCTGTTGTATGTATATTTATATGTATGTTTTATATGACTATGAGCTTATATGCTTAATGTCAATTAAAATTTCTGTTCTGTTCTGTATACGTTAATAACATTCTGTTGTGTCTATTATTATCAGCGATTTCTCCTTTTGTCACAAAGTGTGAATATGTCTTCTACTACAGACGACTTAAAATTCGTCTACATGTGGAAGAGGGTAAACACGTCCATGTAATGGCCCTATTCCACTACGACCACGAATCCCACGAATCACCAAAAATAGCTAAATTTTAGGATTCGTAGATGGATCGTAATCATTTCGCGAAGTTCTTAACTCATTCGTATATATTCGTAGTCGGTTCTTGCAATTCTTGAGCGATCGGGAATTCGTGACAAAAGTTTTGAACTGTTCAAAGTTTTGGCCCCGAACTCCACGATTAAAAAAATCGTAGCTTATTCGTAACAACTTCGTAGTGCGTTCTTGGGCATCGTAACTGAAACGTAATCGATTCGTAGGTAATCCCACAGAATATGTATTCGTACCTGATTCGTACATGCATTCGGTGTGTTATTAGCGTAGTCGTAACTGATTCCTAACGTCCGGGCAGTATTCGTAATAGATTCTTATACATCGTAGTCAATTCTCGCGGGACTCCAGCCGAACCAAATATATGTATCGTAAATGAATCGTCACGAATTAGACCAGAAAATTTGCAAAATATCACGAATCCTCCCGAATCCTAAAATTTAGCCACTGTTGGTGATTCGTGGGATTCGTGGTCGTAGTGGAATAGGGCCATAAGCGATACATGGTTGTTATTGTTGGAATTTTGGGAATTCTATTTTTGCGGTTTTATTTTGTTTGTAAATTGAATTAAAAGATACGCCTTGCCCTTTTGACCTAACAATTAATGGTAGATCCATCTATGTATATCACTATAGAACAAAAACAATTAATTAGGAGATTAATGAAGTCGAACAAAGCCGGTTCTCGTATCAGTAATCGAGTACCCGACCTTTTAACACAGCAAGTCATAGAATAACATTTGTTAGGTCTAGATTTATTATTAATTATTTGATCGTTAGCGATCTATCACTGTTGTATCTAAGGTTGATTTACAAGAACAGTGACAAAGGTTAAGGAGTATGCCAGGTGTGCGGTATAGGTATTATGTGGAGTCTCTTTAATTATACTCATTAGGAGCACTGGGTGCCTGTAATTACCTCTTTTGTTTAAAACTATCTTTTTAAGCTTCTTAAGTCATTACAATTTAAATATAAAGCACGCTGTAAGAGTTATTAGTTTTAGTTCAAGATGAAAGCAAGTCAGAACTTCCTTTGTAACTTACCCATGGCTACAATTGAAGTATGAAAGATGTCAATTAACTTGATTTAAAATTGTTTACAATTATGTTAACATATGGACATACATACGTCCGAGTGAGGAAATAACAAAAACAAATAACAAAAACACGGGGCAGTATGAAATTTTGGGGGAAAGTGTTAAAACAGTAAATATATTTACATGTACAAAGAAGAATACAGAGTACACAATGTAATTTCAACATAGAACACAATATTGAAAAAAAATGCTTTTGGTAAATCCGTATACTGTACCGCATATCCCATCTAACAGCTAAATGTTTGATTTTCTTTTATTTGCTTATGTTCGTCGGGTTATTAAATACAATTTAGACAACCAAGTGTGCATAACTATATAGATCTTTTGAATTGTAATAATGTTTCACAATTTATCAATTTTATAAGTCTTTTGAACTTATCAAAGAAATTTAAAATAAATATCCATGTAAATATTCAAATATTCTTCCGCATAGTCTATATATATATATATTTTTTTTTTATTTCACATTTTTTCATATTTTTGTATTTTCTCTTATCTTTGTGTATTTTGTTTTTAGTTTTTGTTATTTTGTGTTATATGTTTGTAAATCATGTTTGTGTTGTATGTTTGTAAATCATGTAACTATGAAATGACGAAGAACATTGTTGATCAAGTCTAATAATAAACGAATTGAATTTAATAAAACCAAAGCGCCCATTAATGCTTATTAAGATGTACTTGGATATGATATAGGACATATAAAACAATTTGGCTAATACACCAAAAATCAAAGATAGACATTTAACAAAATGCTGAAACTGCCAATTTGTTTTACTTTTGAGATGTTTATAGATGTCCCATTATTTTATAATATTTCGTATTTGATATATGTTGATGTATACTTACGTGATGCATGATGACTTATTATTTCTGAACGTGATGACATTAGACCGTTACCTGTGACTTCTACAAACAGTGAAATATTACATAAATGAATGATTAAAAATAAAGAAGTGTTAGAAGATAAATCAATTCAAGATAAGTAAAACAGAACGCAAAGATATGGGTATAAAGAATTGTGACAAAAACATAAGGTAAAGATTTATATGCATACTTTATAATTTACAAAACAATTTACGTTGAGATACAGAAATCCTCAAAATACTTCAGAAAGTTTTTACGAATTATATTTCTCTCTTGACGTAATAATTAATTTGGGTCTATAAATGTTGCTTTCACATCAATAGGTTCGGTATGCTACAAGACATCTTTTTTTTTTGTTGAATATTCTGACTATATTATGTTATTGTTTTGTTTTGTTTTTAAATATTCCGACTATATTATGCTATCTGTTATTTGTTAAACAGAAACATCATTAGTTATATTACTTACATTAATAATAATATCATAACACATATATCATATTAAAAACCTAATCATAATAATACACTTATCTTTATAATATTATGATTTTATTTTTGGCATTTAGAGATTTTTATGTTTTTGTTTATGCCTGTAGTAATAGATAACAATATGTCTTCTATTTTTAAAAGATAGACCATTGGGTTATTATCCCTTTTCAAAATAGAACAAATCTGGAAAATATATATAGATGAAAATAATTTGATTGAAGAAATTAGAAAACAGTTATTCCTTATAAGCAAATTCTCTTGTCGTAACACTCTCTGTAAACGCCAGCAGTTGTATTGGGGTTCAGTTGCGTCTGCATATTGGAAAGGGTTAAATCTTTTTTTTTCTGTTTTCATTACCTACAGATTACAGGCCTTACGCCTCACTTTAAAGAGATAGGCACACAATAGGTCCTTATCTAAAACTAACTGCTTGGTTCGGGTCTAATTGAAAATTATAAGATGTTCCTCAGACGGTCGGGTCTGCAAGCGTTCACCAATAATCAAACCCTCGTAAAGTCAGGATGAATTAAATCAGCCTGTGTTTAAAGGATGGGGACCTAGGATAATGATTAACTCTGCACAGAGGTCAATATTTATTACCATCCCAGCTTTTCAAAACAAGTAAGACTTTGTCAAAAAGTGAAGACAGAGTATTAGACCCCTTAAATCGAAACAAAGAGAAATTGTTTGTATTTAGATTGCACTACTACTTACTATACTGCATCATACAATTATGAAGTTCATGATCAAGGTAAAAGGTATTGGTCTGAGAAAGCGAGCTGCACATTGTGCGTTTAAACGACCAGAAGGAATTAATAATGGCATTATTACACACGAGATAGCGATAACTTTCCACTCTGCTGTCCGATTTTAAACTCTGTATTTAAATTCACATTTTCAGTTTAATTTCATTTAAATAAGCCGTCTACAAACAGGAGATAAATTATGGTTAACCGTTGTCCAAAGAGATAATTTCATCCTACAGAAAATGCGGGGCGAATCCTTGATTTTATACACACATATTAATGATAGGTCTTGCAAGCTTGACAAACAGGTGGTCTCTATAGTGTTCATAAATTATCAAACAATTTGGTTGTAATGTCAAAATGACTTTAAACACGGTTTAGGCTTATTAATTTTATATGATTATTACAACCCGAGTGACATGTTGTTAAGGATTTACAGATTGACACATTAATGAGATCAGGTTTTGTATTTGACTTGTTATTCTGAAATCAATCTGTACAGAATGAAAGCCTGTCGACCTCCCACTGGCGTCATCACAGGATCGTCTTTAACAAGAGTTGTCACTTTAAGTGGTCATCTTTACAAAAAGAACATCTTCATATTCATTAACAATACCATGGCTATCTGACCAGTTTTATCACAAACATATTTTATAGTAGAGTGCAGGCCTTGCGATCAAAAGGTCCGTGAAAACTGGACAGACTTTAGAATAGCATTATGTACACTTAATTAATGAATAATGTCACTATGATAGCTAATCCTTTAATATAAATTCACGATGCCCTAAAAGGATACATGGTGAACGCATGTTCGGAATATAGATTAATATCAATATATCGTATACCACATATGTTACGTTGTACTAATTAGTCAAAGCAGCATCGTTCAACGAACTCGTAAGTTACATAATCAAGTAAGGGACATTTATGAACACGTGCGCAGTTCTAGTTTCAGGGTTTTGCAGTTATTCTTGAAAACTTATCAAGCATTAAAGTAACCAATAACTCATCAGTATCAGACAAAATTTGAAACAATGAGTCAACTGAAGCTGCCTTATTCAGCAGGGGTTAACGCAATGCATCATATAATTTGCAATGTAATAAAACATGTATTTCTGGTTCAAGAATAACACGAAAGGGGCGATCGTTTTTGGCAAGACATTCAGATCTCATGTTTGTTGAATAGAAGAACCTCAAAATATTAACTTAAATATTGCAGAGGGTCGTCGATAAGTTTGCTGTAAATATCTGTTTCGTAATGGATTTTTATTTTAACAGTAGTGTATGCGTCTGGTTCTTTCCTTACCACCTTTACGTCCACTGCTAATAATGCTGTCAATCCACGTTTTCACGAAAAATGTAGTTAACCTTTTCTTTTACATGTGAACATGCGTTTCGATACCGTTATATTATTACTCACACATCTATTGATAGTGAACGTGAAACTGTCTTGTTCATAAGGTATAATCAATTACGATTACTGGCTCATATAAAAATGACAAATAATGCCTTTTAAACTGATTCCTTTCAGAATTGTATTGGAGGTAATACTCTATTATCCAACACCATCCATGAAATACCTTAGCCTCCGTTTTGATGAGACATTTGCAAGACTATTATGAAAAAGGTGAGATGTAGCTCACGCAGATTCGCTTAAATGAAACAGATGATGTAACGTTCAATTTTTAAAGAAGCGATACTGATTATTATTTTATTATGTTCTGTTTTTGTTTTAAACTATTTAAAAAAGGTCATACACAATTTACATCGTGGACTATTGGCATATAAACAGGCCTTTATACGAGTTGATTCGGTGAAGCATATTGTTGTGTATATGGTCATTGCTTGACAAAATAATTAATTTATGTATTGCACGCTTGTTCATAATTTGAATGATCTAAAGTAAATGACATAAAAATCATTTGATTCGTGGCTCGTGAAGACAAACGAAAAGGCATTTGCGAGCAGCGTGACTCCAATCCATATAGTAAAATTTCTTACACACCATATGCCTATCGAAACGGAAAAACTTATTCGCGTTCTTTAGATGATGTAAGGTGTGTTATTTGGTGTTGATTTGTCAATGGAAGAAAAACATAACATGTAGTGTCCCTTTAAAAACGACTTGACGTCATACATGACTGAAAAATAGTTTTTATCTCATTGGTGTCCTGATGTATCTCATATAATATCATACAACATACTTTTCACGTCAAAGTTTATACAATTTATGTTTATAATTAATTTTGAAGAGAATGCATTATTAAGTACTTTTCATATCTAAATTAAGATTTGGCTCTAACATACCATCGCCACTTTGGCATACAAACAGTAATGGCGATATAAGGTATTCTCTAAAAGTAACATCATGACATTTATTCAGTTGAACTTATATATTAATAAATAAGTGTTTATTTGATAAACAAATATTGGAAATATTAAATACATCTTAATTACTTATATTTAATCAACACAGAAAGTTAATGAATTCAAATTTAATATTGTACAATGGTCAATTTGCTTCGAATAGTTATTTTAATGTTTCAACGAGTTAGAACAAAGAAATCTCCTTAACGATCTTTATTTAACCCTTCCCATCTGCAGACGCATTTTCACGCAATTGCAGCAGACGACTTTTGGAAACATTGTGTCCAAAGGTGAAATTTCTCATGATTAGCAATTTCTCCTTTGGCCACAATATTTTCAACTTTATTTAACAATTAAACTATCTTTTGTGTAGATTTTTCAGGTTTTTTGTCACCCTGTTTTTAAAGTCGTCTGCTGCAGATTTGTTGTATGTGGGAAAGGTTTATTGTCGATAGTATCTCACAGTGAATAAATGTCATAGAAGTATTTAAAATGTGTTTAATTAAGGTTGAAAGTCTTTGTTTCTGAAGTTTGTAATTTCATCTTTCTAAAGTCATGTCAAAATAATTAGCCTTAAGTATATATAATGGTCATGGGGTTATATGATTTATTGTTTTTAAACAACACATGATATCTTTCACAGTTCATTAATGGATTACTGCCAGAAACACAACAAAGATATAAGTCGTATTGAAAACCATTTGGTGAATTCCAAAGGAATACAGCGGACATTGTCGAGGGTCAATATAATTACAGAACTTGGTCTGCATTGCCAAGACAGCCGTCTTTAATACACAATAGGAATTGATTGCCAAACGAATTTACAGTATTTTGCTTCTTTTAGAAATTGAAAAACAATATTACCGACTGGAGGTAATTTTTTATTTCTTGTATGTCAAATGTCACTTTTTATCAGTTTACATGCCAGGTTCAACCGCTCACATATACATGGTAACCCTATCGGTACGCCCATGCAAACCTATGGCTAAAATAGTAATGTCTGAATATAGACAGGAGATTTTGTATAATCGCAGCGTTTAAAATAATTAAAAATAGTTGTTGGTTAAAGGTCAGTAAATAGCAGTAAAACAGTGATGTAGACTGCAATTTAAATTTTAAACGGTAAGTAGTGATGCTTATTAGAAATTCTATGTTTTATCTTTTAATTTATTTATTTATCTTTCTAAATATTTTTTGTCTCATCTGCGTATAATATGTGCATGCATTATATCTCACTACGATCAAGTTATGACAAGTATCAAACATAGCCATTCATTCAGTTAAGGGACTTGCATAATTTATAAGCATAACACAAAGTGTTACTATTCAGATTCGAGATTGGAAGGATGACGTCTTGTAAACATGTATGTTTGCCGGCTATGTTAACTAAATCAGTGTATATTCTATGGAGGTGTGATAGTAAAACTAGATGATTACAACTAATAACATCTTTGCAGTTAATAATAATCTATTTATTTCCGCAAGTATCTCGCCTTATTTGTGACGGTTAACAGGTTAATGGAATTCTAATGTGACTCACAAAACACTCTTAAACATTGACATATTTTCTGTCTACTTTGACTTTGTGTCTGCTCTACCTGAACGAGTATAAGACCTTTACAAAATCATCATAAGAAACAAAATTAGCATTAATGTTTATTTATGAACTGGAACCAAAAATAATTCAGAATCGAATTATTAAAGATGACATAGACGTTAGTGTTGCTTGGCGTAAAGATGTTATGGTATCGTATGAGTCCCCCGTGGTAACTAAACCAGGGCATGTTCTGTGGAGGTGTAATACCAAAACTAGATGATTACAAATAATAACATCCTTGCCGCGCACAGTATGAATACTATTTATTTCCGCAAATACCTCATCTTATATATGACGGTACACAGATATCTGGAATTCTAACGTGACTCACAAAGAATTGTTAAAATGTTGACATATTTCCTAACTATTTTGACTTCGTGACCGCTCTACCTGCAAGTCTAGATATATGATTATATGGCCAATTTGGTACATCAATTTGGAACTATTTATTCCTATATAGTGACTAACTTCTCCTTAAAAGATTTACAAGCCGGTGTAGGCCAGATTGGTCGTTATAAGGTGCATATGTGGTAAAAGAGGTATGCATCTTTATTCAAATTACGATAGGACCCCACCGCAGCCGAGTGGAAAGCGCGTCGGATTTAAGATCGGCAATCTCATGTTCGGTCCCTCTCGCAGTGTTAATTGTTCAATGTCCTTTAGTAAGTCAAGTATCATAACATAACAGAACATAATATGTCCAATGATAAGTCAAGTATCGGTTAGTCACACAGGGGTCGTTGGAGATTGTACTCTCGCAGCGATTACATTGAAATACTTTTGAAAACGGCGTAAAGCCTACACTATATCAATCAGTCGATTCTTCAATATAATATGTAAGTAGTGATTTGAATTTAACGTACACAACACAAACAAACCGTTTGTAGATGGAATTGATCTATGACACATCACTGTAATTGGAAATAAAACGTTGTCACCTTTAAATACATATATTGGCCAATTACGATTTGATATGTTAGAATCTAATTTAATCGAATTTCACATACAAAGCAACCGTTGTGTTGCTAGAACTGATCTAATAAATAAGAAAGGTGACGTTGTCTTTATGTACAACGACTAATGTCAGTATCGAATGAGCACAAGATCAAAACAAAAGAAAAAGAAAATGAAAAGGGATTTGCAGATCTTTGTTAATAATCGAGAATCGTTGTGAATAAAAATGACTAAATCCATCATTTATGGCGACAAACAATTTGTCTCTCGTCTCGACCCGACCATCAGTTACTGGCGCTATCAGATTTATCATCTCGATGTTATTATTGTTATAGAAATTTGATTAAGATGCTATCATTGTCGGAAATATTTCTTTATTACTACAAAACAACCTAAATCAGACCCAGGGAAATGAACAGAGATTGCGAGAGAACGTCGACGGAATGGGAACATCTCAATTATACTCCTTTATATTTCTTAATTGACCAATTTGTAATCGCCGAAGCCAATTATCCGTTCTATATTAAATAGGACTACTTGATCCCGGTCTAGGAAGTGTTTGTTGGCTCCCGCAGTTGATGGGGAGACCAGCGAACCGTGGTCTCGATAACAAAAGCCAATTATGATTTGGAGGCCAATAGGAAATGAAGTGTCGTCTGAAGCCTGATTTCGGACATTTGTAGCAGAACTTGATCCAATGTACCCTCCCGGAACGAACCGAATTTTTCTCTCTCTTGAGTAAATATGAATTATGTTGACTTCAATTAGACTAAAGTGATGGTGTGACTGCGCTTGTGATTGAAACAATTGATTCGCGTCAATCCCAAATGTCCACCCCGTAAACAAGGATTAGGACATATATATATGCTTTCTCTGTTCAAACAATATATGTGTATAAAAACCTTCAGATATGCACTCGTTTGACAAAGTGCGAGAAAGTTTCCCTTGTTGGTACAAGTATAAACATTTTACAGAACGGTGAAACATAAAGTTCTTTCCGGACAATTTATTCTCCATTGTTGATGGTCCGCCGCTCAATTCATAAGGAATTACAGTATCACTGGTCCGGTGAATCCATCCTCGTAGATATGACATAAGATCTTAATTTAATCACTCCCTGTCTCGTTTCTTTGAATTATTCCGACCTCCCTGTCACTTCAGCGGCCCCACCATGTCTTCCCGGAGACAGGAGTGCAATATCTTTGTGACGCTGGAAACAAATTATTCATTGTCTCAGGACCAAATAGAATAACAACAATGTAATTGTCTGCTTGTTAATTTTAAGACCGTCTCTTTGCGATTTCCATGCGATAGATCTAATTAAATTTGAATTAATAAGAAGCTAGTAGGAGCTTTAGAGTCTCTCAGAAAATGTCATTTTTTGACGACAATGTGAGAGAGGGAAAATAGAAAAGGCACCGATTGTCACTCAAACACGAACATTTGCGTCTGGTACAGAAAATACAACTTGTTATGGGCATGTTAAATTGATATGCAGATAAATGAGTTGTAGAGAACAGTATTTTCTACACGAAATCCGTAGGCTAGAGCTTTTTTTTAAAATTGTAATCACTGCTATATTTTGAAAACTAAATCTACAAGTATAACTAATACTTATATACGCCTTATACGACTTCATATAATACATATAGATTGAGACTATATGCAATATCACATGGATCAAATAGGCCGAATTTAATACATATTAAATGAACCTGCGATTCTCAAATGATCCTAAATAATTGAACAAGTGAATTGAATTTCGTCCAAATACAGAGTTTAAGTGTCGCCTAATTTGTACTCATTCGGTCCTATATTACCATTTAACGGAAATGGTCAACGTTGTTTATGATTCTCGTGTAACTGAATGCGACCAAGGCACGAACAAATGAACGGGGACTGTTATCTTGCTGGTACATTTTTACAAACTGGCTCGCAAAACCGTTTTATAAACACAAATATGTATCATGCGTAATACCGGTAGTCGACCTTAGAATAGACGGATGCCAATTTCTAAGTTGATGATGTTTTGATATTGAAATTGCGTCTAACAATTTCTTAGCTAATACTAATATACTAATATCAGTACCCCTTTCCCTGATGCAGTCGGCATTAAACGCTTCCGCAGTAGATGACTTTTCTAAGTACTGTGGAAATAGGACGCATTTGCTCAATGTCAAAGTTATACTGAACAGTTTCCATATAATCCATCTCTCCCTAGACATTTTCAAAACAGAGTTTCTGGAAATAACATAACATGTAAATTTGTTACCGGAAGCGCCGTCGACATCCGTCTGTAATGAGACAATGTGACCTTTGACCTTCAATGACCTTTATATCCGGTTAACCAATCAAATTACAGATATAGAGTCCGAGATGTCCTGACAACCTATAATGATGTTGTAAACATAAATTCTATTCCGTTCAATTATAGTAGTGCCCAGGTCGTATATAATACCCAGTCGTACTTTATATATAAAGTTTCGAACAGACTACATGTGTACGACTTAATAAATCTTAACTGTAAAGTACGCTAGATCTGTTTCAGAATTAAATGAAATTGCAGCTGATCGAGTTTCGAGAAAACACAGATTAAAGACTTTTAATAATAATCTATGTGCATATAGAATACATACATTACCATGTTAAATGGTATACTATCTCAAATGTATAATTTTTTTCTTATTTATAGCCATTTCGCCGACTATGTTGTGTATTTGAAGTTCATTCGCCCCGGTAGCCGGAGATAGCTAAGTGTTCAATCCTCAGTCGGGTCATATACAATACTTGAAACGGGCGTAATAGACAGAGAATTTGCCATTCATGGTCAGAATTTATTTGAAACTACTTATTCGCTATGACCAAAAACTGAAGATACACAGGATTCCGAATTAATTATTGCAAAATACATTTCTTTAAAGAATGCAAAATGGAAATGTTCTCCCTTTCCATTGATAGTCAGTCCATCAATGTAACACACATATTTGATTACTTTAAACATGTTTTCAATTTGGAAGAATTACAATTGAGAGTGAAAGAGTTGACAATTGGGGTAAGATGATACTATCACCCCAATATTTCAGACAAACATCAGAGAATCCACATTTGTGAGTCCACGCAGTCTGATTATAATCTGCACTGTTTGTTATCTATTCAATCAACTTGTATGGTACTAACATTATGTAAGTATCTGGAGATTGGCATTACCAAGGACCAGCTAAAATGTATGCGATTTTATCTTTATTTCGAATACTTAAACAAAAATCCCTCAGAGAGTCTGTTTTTCCGTGACGTGCTTATATGTGACTCATTACGAGTAGTAGAAAATCGCCCAATGTATGCAATAGATACCTGCACACGACACAAGAATGTTAATTGGCTCTGTAGAGTCTCCAGGTTGATACGATAACATTGTGGTTAAACACACACGATTACCTGACATACACTAATAAACTCTCCCTTGTCGTAAGATAGGTTTTCGAAATGATGTTGAGCATTACTTTACTCTGTCGTTAAACAAGGCTTATTTACAACATATGACTATAATGGCGACGCTGTGACAATGCATTATCCACTGTAAGTATGTATCCCTGGTTTACAAAGGCATCGCTTTCAACTAATACTACTAAGTAGCAGAAGAAGAAGAAGAGGACGTTTCATAATCTTTGGTATGGTTTAACCTTTAACAACAAACAAAACTACAGCTGAGGACATCAAATCAAACATATTGAACTTAAATACAATTCAAAGTATGATTATTTTATAAAGTTTATAAAATTGAAAGCATTGTGGCATATGTCGACTGTTACAGAGTTAACATGTAACCTAATACAGATACAATTAAACATTGATACATTTGCAACAAACAGGTTTTAAATTTGGATATAGCAGGAATTTGCCCAGTAACTCTCTCACGTTCCTTCATGCTGTAGTCTCTGATACTGTCTTTAATGAATCAATAGTCTCACCTCTTTCACAAGGCTTTAACTATCCGACTAGCTGGTAGTGGGTTTAACTGTTCACCTGGTATGCTTTATTAGCAGTCGTCGGATTGGAAACATCAGTGGACAAACATGTATCACGCGGACATTTAAAAGTACATTTTTCACGTTTCAATCAGCTACTCTCTTTCCACCGATGTTTAAAAAGCCGTTTGTATGAGGGAAATGGTATTTGACGCCCAACTTACAGTTGAGTAAACATCGGCACGCGCCAATGTCCAGATAAGATATCACATTTGGAAGATAAGACGCAATTTCCATATTAAGAAAAGAAGAGCTCTGTAATTTAATTTCTTACCTTTGTTATTCAATTGCTCCGTGTGTAATTGAATATCCCTTTCACTGGTTTCTGCTCTACTAAAACATTTAAAATTGTTAGTTTTGTTCAGACAAATATGCTGTTTACAAAAGGAGCAATGCCGTTTTACCGGGATCAAAAGAGCGAAGCACGCGACCATTGTAGATAGACCAATTATAGAACTCATAACGACTCTATGTAAGAACAATGTGGTCTCTTATTGCTGTCCTTAATGGCCGAACGTCGACAACAGTTGATAATCCAAACAGTTTAGACGCACTTTTAATTAACATAACACTGAAACGTCTTGAATGCAGGCTAGTTAACGCATACTATAATGTTAAGTTGTGTCCATTTGATTGATTGATTGATTGCTGGAGTTAAACGCCGATTTCAACAATTGTTCAGTCATATCACGGCGGCCAGGTCACCTACTATATGTTGCCAGGCTTTCTCACACCAGTACACCAACATACTTTCCAAGCAACTGACGAGCTGGGGTTCGAACTCACAAACCCTGGATTAAAAGCCGGCGTCGCTACCGACTTAAGATTAAACTTTCATGCATATACAAATCATGCAGTTTTCAAGGTTGCCATGTGTCTGACAAGTCAAACCATACATTTCAATATTTTGTCTTCTGATTGCTTTGACATTTCGAAGAGGAAATTTAAGCTGGGCTCTGCGAACTAGTCTTAAGGCTTTTTAAACAGTGAAGACTCAGATCAACCTGCGCATTCACGCAGTATAATCTGATTACCAATAAGTCAAAGAATGCTTCAAGAAACATCAGAGAAAAGTTGCCAGTTGGATCCGATAGCATAGATGTACAGGCAGAAATATATTAACAGGTGAAATGATTACGTTAAGGTTAGTTTTCCTCGAGCACTGACCATATTAATGTTTCAACGACAATACGGGTGAATTAAGTTGTGGCGGTATCTGTAAAAGGTATGCAAAAATTACCATCAGGGGCGTAGCTCCCTTTAGGCACTGTAGGCACGTGCCTACACATTTTTTCTAACATGCCCCAATATGCAGCTGCGGCGATACACATCTGCGCAATGTATCGACCAGATCAGCCTGCGCTTTCCGCACAGACTGATCCGGCCGACACATTCCGTCCAAGGGGGGATAGATAGAGTATTGATTCCTGAAACAGAAAATCCACAGGAGGCGAAACGTGTATATCCGGGTACACCTGTGTGAAATGCTTAGGCTGATCCGGGTCGAGACTTTACGCAGAGTCCACAATGTTGATTTTCTCACGAGACGGCCTACACATTGATTATTGCCAAGCTACGCCCTTGACCATAGACGAAACAATAACTATCATTTTTAAAGTACTTGGTATGACCCGACAGGGGAAACTACATTATAATCCCAGGGTTCCCGAAGAAGTCGACGCTCTAACTACGGCAACCATAACACCGGTAGCTCTGCTGGTAAGAATATAACGAAATTACTCCTAGGTCATTATATCATAATTACATATTCGTTCTGACCATTCGTCAGATGATACTAGGATTTTTAACGACAAAATGCAGGTGAGCAAAAATATTGCCGACGTCAGTAGAAAAGTCCATAGTATCTCTTACCGTGTAGGATGTAAGTTTACCATGCTCTGTGGCGTGACCGTCATTGTTTCAGAAACTAATCCCCGAGAAACGATATATCCCGCCACACACAAAAAAAATGTTTTTACAATAAAAAGACCCCGTAACATTAAATAGACAATTCTAATTCGAGATAGTTAAACCTATTTTATTTAGCAAATAGGACTTCTCGGGGCAACTGGCTGTTAAAGGTCTTAACTTTTCGCAAATTCCTGGAGGTAGGCTTTGCTGTAACCTGAAACAATAAAGGCAGTTGACAAGAAAGACTTTAAGGTGTAACTTTAATGTAAAGGAAACTACTTTTGAGGCCCGTGCGATATTACCAGATCTAATCCAGAAAGTGGCTGTATCTGTGCAACTTGACCTTGACCGTTTTTATCCGTCATTCTAGTTCAGAGCATGCTACCTGAGAACAGTAATGTCTAAAAATGATGAGCGTGACTGAGTGAAACTCAATATTAGCGTTATCATTACAATTGCAGATAAACATCTGTCTGCACATACGTGCTTAGGGGTTAAAATGTATATTACGTCTTGAAACCGTTTATGACGAATTTGAAAACAGTCCAAAGCCAGATCGAGCTGCACAGATGGTTAGAGCGCGAACCTGATTAACGGGGGACCGATGTTAGATTAAGTAGAACCAAAGATTGTTTTAAGCAAATTTTGAGGTAACTTTTTTGTTTAGCCATACGGGCATCAGGATTCCAGGGCATTTCAAGTAACTCAATGATGTCAGAAACATCCACCAATTGCAATAGTGATTAAAGCTTTAAATGCAGTGATATAATTGAACTGCATTTGAAAACCGCGGAAAAACACTATTTAAGTTAACGATTTATTGGTCGTTAGAGTCTGGACAAGAGTCCTGAAGGGCAAACTTAACATTACTACAGTGTCTGTCCCGATCAAGGACTCCACTTGAAACTTGGGTGGCCGTCGCGCGGTATTTACTTCGCATCGGCCGTTAGACTAAAATATTATGAAAAGGACTTCAAGTGGTGTTTGCCATTTTAATGTTGTCGTTATGACTGGGCGTTGTCGCGTGCACGTGGACTGACAGTTATAAATATGCGAACTGTTTACCCGCTGAAATGTATCAATAGTGTCTCCTTGTCGCTATTAATGGTCTTGCAATACCCTTGGCTGGGACATACTAAAATGGCTTTGTAATAATTCACAGCTCTATATAAGGCGTATTTCCATGTTCTAAAATCCTTATTTGACATTCAAACCCTATGTTGTGGGTACTCAACAGAATCGTCTCACTGAGGATGTAGTTGAGTAAAAATATAAATATTGTGGGAAAAGACCTTATATAATCCGTATCTATGCTCTACCTTCCAGTGGGTTTTATCGGTTCTTCAGCTATCGATGAAATCCATTAAAAGTTAAGATTCTTTGTATTCACATTGATTCTGAAGTACTTACATTATTCGTTCTCTATGTCTGCTCCATGAAAACTCAATCAGTAATCGCACCAAATACGTCGTGTTCCAAAGGTCCAGAGTTTGTTTCATATGAGAGCGGTATCACATTTAGTGGGTTTACTCTGGTAGTTGGGGCGATTACACGTTTATACATTTCTATACCAATGTGTTGTGGTCCTACTTGCTGGATTCTCTCGGTTCCACATGTGTTAAGGTTGACTTTGAGCATCATTCATGTTAGTCAATGTATGATTGAATCATGCGACAGCCAACCTTTTAAAGGCATAGCAACAATCGAAAATCAAGATCAGTATGTGGCTTGTGCGGTGTCTTTTCAGAAGCTTCACAGTTTTCCACCTCGTCAACCTACGCATGTTCTTGAAACAACAGGTGAACAGTTATGACAATCAAACCACGCTATGTATATGAAATTTGACCGTAAAAACCATTAATTCCAAAATCCCGTCAATGTCTGTTTTCTTGCGACGCATGTGTGCCATGATTTGGTTACAATGCCTCCAACAGGACCCCGTTACCTCCCCATGTTGTTTTGTACTGTATAATGCCATATTGGGGAGCGGTAATTTATTGTAGTTGATTGGTGTGGATATCACTCAATTAGACAAGTCATTATGTGTCTAATGGTTTCTCCCTTCGCTCTACACCATTGGCAACCCACCCAGTACAGGATGGTTTAAGACGACTTTGCTTTTTGTTTGGCTGAACATATTTTATTTCTGAATTTTTCTTTTTTTGATTTGCAACCTTATGTGCATTAACACTGTTGAAATAATATGAGGATGCCTGTTTCAGTAACGTCTTTGGAAAATGTTGATAGTTTTAATAATTTACTGAATTTAGTCATCATACGCATATCCACATATTTCTTTCTCTGTCGACATGTTAGTCGATTCTGCCATTGAGAGCGTGAGCTAGTCTACCAAACTGATTCTATCTGCAACTACCCGGTTATTCACTTCTTTAAATTATATCTGCGATTCGATACACAGCATGTTAACCCTCTCCCGACATGCAGAGATGCATTTTAACAAATCGACATCAGATGACTTTGGAAAACATTCTGACAAAAGAAGAAAATTGTCATAATGAGTAAAATCTCCATTTGTCACATTGTTTTCCAGTCTATTAAATACTTATACTTTAATTTATATACATTTTCCATAGTTTTCTAGGATGTTTTCAAAGTCGTTTGCGTAGGAAAGAATAAAGGGATTCGCAGTCAAGTGTTCAAGATTTACCGCGCTAAAAGACCAGCTTCACCGAGAAATCGACAGGCTAGTATAGTATTTATGGCAATGTTTTTAAATGGCTATGCGAAGATTTGGCGGAATTATTATTAATAACAGACGTAGAAAAAAGTAACCACCTTCAATTCAACAACCTATGGAAAAGGTAATTAATGAAATAGTGAGTGGTTTGAAATGTCAAAAATTGAGACAAGCAAATTTAAAGTCGACTTTCCGGGCTTTGCGATCAGTAACGACTCGGATCAACCCAAGACTACATGAGGACCTTATTTGCTCGCCACGCATGTCTTCAATCTGACAAGAACCATCAGAAAAAGATGAAAATGACCACTAGTGCAGTTTTCCAATGTAGGTCCGTGTTTAAATGCCGCGACTTTTCAGATCTATTTACCAGGCATACAATCAAATTGACAGTCAATTTAAATAGAATCATCGCTATTGCATTACAATAACTAAATTACAATTATTTGCTAATGAACTAGTAGTATCGATAAACGGTAAAAAGACGGAAGAGCAAATGGTACCCGTTATTTGCTGATGTCAATTTATTGGAAACCAGCTAAATGTCACCAGTTCCCATTTGTAAAGAAACACTATTGACGCTTCCTAATTAAACAGTAATTCATTTTCAGTTCCTGTTTGATATGAAACAGTTTTCTAATTCAGTTTGTTCACGACGGACGGACCAAACATTTAGGCTTCAGATTCAACAGCTGGTCACGTCACACGAAAACCGACACAGTGAGGTTTTTACAATTAACTCTTTTAGCGCCCAATTGTTTAAAGTATACTCTTCCATGTTCAAATTCGGGCGCCTACATTTCCCATTTTTAAAGAGTTTTGGGAATATTTTGATAAATAAAATGCAAAATATGCTGATTCCTCGTGAGACAGCTCGTTACGTGCCGACTCACCTGGATCTGTATTGTTTGCAAACATCTCAATGTTGCCATTGGCGCTGAAAAAGTTAACGTGAATTATCGTCGAATTACGTACTTGTATGTAGTCAATTGACTTCAGAAACTTTCCAGAACACTCGTTTGTCAACACAACGAACAGAGAGGATCCAGATCAGACTGCACGAATGCGCATGCTGAGTGCTGAGGTTCATTTACATGTGACACGGCTAATATAATGAAGCTCTTCTGATGAAAAACATCACTATAGGCTTAATGATCTTTCTTGACAAAGGACGTCATATCACTATGAATACTTAACAATGTCAATGTATATGAAACTGACGACTTTGTTTGATCAAACTTTGTCCCTAATGGTACAATTACGTACCTCCGTGCGTTTGCTACATAAAATAAACAAACATGATTTTAAAATACAGAGTAAACATGTTAACAAATAGGGCGATCCTTTATTAACTTTATTTCATCAAATCTCTGCGAGTGACACAACTGGCGTTTCAAAAACGACCGACGTGGAACAAAAGACACGTTACAAACGATTGAGTTGTAGGTTCGTTACTTACAAGGGCGTAGCTTTGCAAAAATTAATGTGTAGGCCGTCTCGTGAGAAAATCAACATTGTGGACTCTGCGTAAAGTATCGAACCGGATCAGCCTAAGCATGACACACAGGCCTACATGGATAGACACTTTTCGCCTCCTGTGGATTTTCTGTTTCATGAATAACTACTCTATACATCTATCCCCCTATGACGGAATGTGTCGGGGCCGGATAAGTCTGCAAGGACAGCGCAGGCTGATCTGGTCGATACATTACGCAGATGTCTATCGCCGCAGCTGCATTTTGACGCATTATGAGAAAAAATGTGTAGGCACGTGCCTACAGTGCCTAAAGGGAGCTACGCCCCTGTCTTATGAATATTCTAGCGAGGTGAAAGTTAGAATGAACCACTTGAATGTGTTGAAGCATCATGTTATTACTGTTGTTATTGTTGTTGTTGTTGTTTCTAACTTTAACCGTCATTATCATCCATGTTCAATTATCCAAATGGACACTGCTTACAACAATTTGTTGAAACCATCTAGCACTTATTTTCGAACAGTGCAGACCCAAATCTGGGTCTCCACTGCTCGCAAAAGCCTTAATATTGATTTTTGAAAGAATTCGTTTAAAAAAAGCGTAAACGTGATTCTAATGAGCTCTGTGTACCTCTATGGATATGTCTCCTCTTATTACGCTATACATTTTTAAATATATGTATCTACAAAGTCACAATTTTAGATTATTCCTAATCGATGACAAATGATTCGGATTTTAGAATACAGCATCAAGCATTAAGAGGAAATGACAGACCAAACCAGTTTTTCTCCTTGAATTTCACAGTGTAGGGAAAATGGTAACTTTTTATATGTCTCGAAAATATCATGGTGGAATAGTTCATCTGGATATGTATATGCATGTCAGCATATGTTCTGTTATGTTCTATTAAAAGGGTTAATTTACTTTGGTAATTGCGTTATACGCTTATGTATGCACTTTCTGGCCCATTAATGACATTTCTATATTATAGGTACTTTAATTATATATAAACGATTTTATATTGACATAAAACAAACAAATACTGAAAACGTATATAAAGCGTTACCTAAATATTACCTAAATATTAAACGTGTCATTTATAACGAAATTGATTATTGGCAAAATATACCGGTAAAAGTGTTATTATTGTTGCAGCGTTTTATTTAATTTTCTGCTGATTTTCTTTTTAGAACTTCCGGTGTTATTGGACACGCGACCATTTTGAATAGTTGGTGACAGCCGATGCTGTTCGATATAGCTGACACTTCCAACAATTTTTTAACACGTTGAGGAGAAGCCATGACTGCGCGCGCATATTAAGTAGCATGTGACTTCCTGTTTTACTATAATATTTGAGGTTGTATATCAAACATTAACGGGCATGGTCATATTGTTTTTTCATTCTAGTTATTATCGTTTAACTTCTATCTCGCTATACGAAGCTTAACCCTTTCCCTCATATAGACGCTTTCTGACGCCTCTGCAGCAGACGGCTTTTTGAAAACATAGTCACAAAAGAAGAAATTGCACAAAACGTGCAATTTCTCCTTTTGCCACAATGTTTTCCACTTTTTGTCATAGGTTATCCATTCAATAATGGAGATTTTCTATTTTTTGACAAAATAAGTTCAAAGTCGTCTGCTGCTGAATTTTTGTATGAGGGACAGGGTTAATGCAGTATTGCTTAACGACTTGTGAAAACACTGTGTCAAAACGAGCAATTTCTCCTATTGCCATAATGTTTTCAACTTTTTTCAATAATTGTACATTTATTTATAGAAAATAACCATGATTTTGCCAATATGTTTTTAAAGTCGCCTGCTGCAGATATGTTGTATTTGGGAAAGGGTTAACTTAAGAATATAAGCGAACAATGTAGACCAGGATAATCCTGTAATTTAGTATACATGTGATATCAATCTATAACGCTCTGTACTCATTTATTAGCGAACACTTCTGTATCAATAGTCAAGAACTTGTTAAACAGTAATCTAATATGCCACAACCTGGAATTCAATATGAACAGGAGTCACAAACAACTCAAGAACATGTATTGTAAATTACACACCACGCCTAAATACAGAACATACCTTTAACTTTTAAAATACCTAGGCAAAAATGTTGAACATAAAATACACACTTTTATTCTAATCTTTGATTTTGATGTATTGTTTTAAGCATTTAATTCCCTGCGCAATAATTATGAAAGGATAATTGAAAACGTTGTGGCAAAAAGAGATAAATGGTGATTTCCATTTTGCATCACTGTTTTCAATATACCTCACAATATGTGTGCATGTGGGTAGGGGTTAAGATTCCAGCCGCATCCAGATGTTCATTGTAACATATCATTGTTTGTGTAGTTTTGGACTTTCAATGTCAGCGTAACGTTTATTCAATGTGTTCCAGCTAATAAAAGTATCAAGGCGTTCCCATCAAAAACTCATTAAAACTACTGTACACCCGTAAGATGTTTAGCGGTGTTCTTCAAGGTGATATTCTCGCCCCTTACCGTTTGATTCTCGTACACAAGTCGTAAAAATGTAATGACCATCTAAGATGTACATTATACTAATCAGATAGTAAATTAGAAAATGACCTTTAACTCTTTTCCCTTTTGGGGTATAATATGATAAGAAATGCGACGCTCTATATGGTATACTCAATATTAAGATAAGTACGTTATGAGCTCTATTTATGAGACGGCTTAATATAATTTCTAAACAAATGTATTGTTATATTAATAATGTTTTATACCGTTTTCTTTTCTCATAATATTGCAAGTTCGTTGTCCTTGACCATGTACAGAAAAGGTGCAAATGCGTAACAGTGTCTTTATTTCATACCTCAGGGTATAAGAGGGTCGTACAGTGATTACCGGTTTGACAAGGGACGTAACTATGTTACGTAACTTTTATTGTCTCGACGTAATGTTTGTATTACAATGATATCATTACTAAGGATACGCTGACCGATAAAACAGATGTTGTCACGCGCTGGACGTTTAGTGAGGTGTCTGGACAATCAATATGACCCGTCCCACGAGAAAACCAACACTGTGGACTCTAATGTCGTAATGTATCGACACAGATCAGCCTGCGTAAAGTATCGAGCCGGATCAACATAAGCATGCCACGCAGGCTAACGCGGACAGACAATTTGTGCCTCCTTTGGGATTTCTATTTCATGAATCATTACTCTATATCTCTAATCCCCCCCACCCCGAGACGGAATGAGTCGGCCCGGATTAGCCTGTGCGGACTGTGCAGGCCGATATGGGTGGATACATTCAAAGAGTCTATAATGTTGGTTTCCTCGTGAAATGACTGATATATTGTTGTATCCGTGAAAGGTTATCATCCTATCAACAATTATCATCTAAACGGGTAAACGTCTTTTTCCCAAACAATATTTTTTATTTTTTATTTCTTATCAAATTTTCAAAATCAAAATATAAGAGAAACAGACACGTATAGCGTCTGTGTGTGGCCGTCATGTTTGGAATGCAGTATACATGTCATTCACAATGAACGTGAAGTGTTATGCGATGATTAAATAGCCACTGATACTGATACGATGTTTTATTATAACCACCAATTTTCGTTTTTACATCTAAATACAAATCTATCTTGTACCAGGCGCGTGCCAAATAAAGTGGGTTATTCTGTGGTTTTAAGAAAGGAAAATAACATTGGAGCACTTAAATCATTGTGACATCACACGAACATAAGCGATACTAATCTTCTGTGTAGCGTCCAGTTGGTCGAGTTGTTCAAAAAAGTTGCAAATCTCAAAATCGGCTTTTAATATAATTTGCAGCGAGATTAAATCGTACAAAATGTATGCCGAGTATATTCGATATAACTTATCCACTGGACCTTGATACGAATCAAGATTAACTGTACGGATTTCAACGAGATTTGCGTTCATAATATACTTGAGATCGGCAAGTGTGTATGCGTTTTATTTAAATATTGCGGAAACAATAAAACGTTGATTAATGGTTTTATGTGATCGCAAGTAATGACAAAATATCTTACAAACCATTCGTAAGGTTTATGTTCGTACCAGTCGCGTGCTACATTAATTAAATACACAATTACCATTGTGGTTTTAAAGATATAAAACCTACCAAGAAGTAAATAAAACATTCAATAGAATTGAATAACAGAAACGTAAACATCCTGTCCCCAGTAAGTATTGTTGCTTTGAAGACAAGTACACCGACTTAACCAAGAACTGCGTACAATTTAGACTTGAATATGTATATGTGTATGTGTATTTGTATGTGTATGTGTATTTGTATGTGTATGTGTATGTGTATGTGTATGTGTATGTGTATGTGTTTGTGTATGTGTATGTGTATGTCTAATCGGACTCTAGTTATAACTGGACACATTGAATCGTTTGTAATTCTTTGAATAGCTTAGAAGCATTCCCATACATCTGAATGGACTCAGAAGTCGATCTCAGTCTTAACAACAAGAGAAAGTTGATGCAACGCATCAATGTCGCCGGATATCCATAGTGCAGTTATGCATAACACTAACATTATAGTAGTTGAATAAACAGTTATCAACTGAGGGGCATATTGGAACATCAGGGGTGGGGTCAAGTGAAAATGTATCATAACTTGCATTGTTTTGTCAACGAAGTGAATGATAATTGAAGCCTTTCATTGTTTATGATCAATCTCCATTCCAAAGTAGGTTGACCATACACACAACCAACTAATTATTGATCATAAACAGTAATGGAAATGAGTGATCTTGCCAATCATTAGTCTTAGTATGTATACAGTGCTTTCATTAAGGAATAATTATAAGATTTGTGAATTCCACATACACTTTTCAAGATGTTTGTCAGAATATTTGAATTTTATTATTTTTCAATAAAACCACAAAACAGACAATTTAGGATTTGCATGCAATAGCACGTCATTTTACCTTTCCTCTTTTAAAGTCAACAGTGGACACCTTTGCAGCAATCTACTTTTAAAACAATGAGATAAGGACATGATATTAGCTTAGCATCCTAATTATATCATACTTTAACAAATGTTGAAATGTAGTCCAATATTTATAAATTATACCACCTTCGAAATATAATATCAACTAAACAGTTAAATCTCATTGAAATTGTTGTATAATTTAAACTTAATTTCGAACATAAACTTAGCCCTACAACATGTTAATTTATTTTAATTCTTTCCTTCCTTTTTTATAATGAAAACAACAAACTACTCATGTTTTAAAATTATATTATGATGAGCGCCCTTGTGTCAATGATGCATAACAATATGCAGATCGGAAGCAATATGCCTTTATGGAATTAAATGACATTTAAAATTGTCAAGGACGAAATAATTTTGTACGAAAGACCCGATTCTTTCTTATTTGCAGAGGTGTCGTTCATGAAACTCTCTTTATAGGCAGAGAGTGTTCGTTCAAAGTCATTTTTCCATTAAAACCAGTTTTATCTCGGTTTGTTCTTTTCTTCATTTGTTTCGAACCAAATAAACATTTTAAATCACCTATAATTTACTATTTGTAAGTGAGTGTAAAGAGCGGCTCTCTGCAAAGGAGATTGATCTACGCAGTTGGTATTCGCGAGTCACGCAGGTGCGCGTAAGTAAACAAATTAGACTGCGACGTAAAGGTTTGTAGTTATCGACTTTTGATTACATGTAGTAGTGTAAAATAAAGTATACAAGTCTAGCTAATAGGGACTGTTTTGTCTTCGTAAATAAAACAAAAAAACATAAATGCGAGTCAAAATAAAGAAACTGAAAATACCTAAAACATCGGAATATTTATTTCATTTTAGATGTGTCATTACTTAGTGTTTTTAAACAAACACTATTGTAATATGTTCAAGACATCTAAAAGTGTGTTTTTCTAATAATAATCCCCCCTCCCATGTGATTTCAGAAAACCTATTAAAAATAGAAGTCGCGGGCTTCTGCCCGGCGACTAATTACCGATTTAACTTGCAAATATCGATTCTTCTTGAAATACACACCTTTTAGAAAATAAACAATAGTATTTGTAATTTGATTCGTTCGCTCTTTGAAATATTTATGAGCAAGTACTCATCTTTTCATCATGTTTCCTTATTTCACTGTGACAAAACTCGCAGACACTTGAGAACACAAATTAATGAAATATTATTAAACATCTGTGTATTCGTATCTTACACATGCATACACTTCGAAAACGCAGATAAACGTCTCACATTAGATTAAATAGGGAATCAGCCTGATGTTTGGGACAAATTGCTAGCTCATTGCCATGCATTTAATTTCTTATCCTGTGAAAGTCCACCAACCGATATCAGCTTCACTGGTTTTTTTTCAAATGTTCTTACACATTGAAGTATTTCTATTCGCTATTTACTGATAAATAAGTAGCGGACAGTGTAGACCAAGTTTAAACTGCATGCAGCCTGTTCTGGGTTACGCGTTAAGGTCGTGTATAACAGGAATCGAAAACGTCATTTAAAATTGCGTACATCACGATAAGGGTTAACACCATATAGACAGTTTCTGACACCTCTGGAACAGAAGACTCTTGAAAACATTGTGGCAAAAGGGAAAATTTGCTCTATTATATGATTAAATATTCATTTATAGAGATGTTCTACATGTTTGCATATATGTTTTCAAGGTCTTCTGCTGTAACTTTGCTGTATGTGGGAAAAGGTTAACCCTTTCCCTCATACCACAAATTTGCAGCAGACGACTTTGAACATATTTTGTCAAAAAATGGAAAATATCTATAATTGAATGGATAACCTATGAAAAAAAGTGGAAAACATAGTGGCAAAAGGAGAAATTGCACGTTTTGTGCAATTTCTTCTTTTGTCACTATGTTTTCAAAAAGCCGTCTGCTGCAGAGGCGTTAGAAAGCGTCTATATGAGGGAAAGGGTTAAGCGAGTCGAACATCATTATGCATTATCTGACTATTTATGAATAACTATGGTAACATTATTGACGTGTAATCTCTCTGTAAATTATGATGATTAGTGACGGACACACAACAATGTTGTCTAGACTAAATCGGTATGCATTAGAAATGAATAATTATCTCATAATACTCAACTTAACCCTTTCTCGAGCTAAACGGTATCTCGGATGTCCTCTGTCCTGTGACGCTTAGATATTAGACTTTCAACCCTAAAGGTTTCCACATTTTATATAAATGTTTAAACTGGGTAACACTACAAATGGCATGAGAGGCAATGGGTGGAGGTGGTGGTGGGGGTGGGGTGGGAGTGGGGGGGGGGGGGGTGGGGGTTTGGGGGGGGGGGGGGGGGTTCTGAACCATAATGACTTGTGTCAATAATACGTGCACTCATTGCTAACACTGGCAGTGAGTTTGAGTTGGATTTGCAGTCTAATACATGGTCAAGACGCTTTTCGATATTAAATTGCTTCGTAGTCGGGGAACGCCTGATTCTTTAAGTAACATAATATTTTGACAGTACATGTGAATTCTGAATATGTATCGCATCGTTCTGTAAATACTAATGATTGAAATGTGTTCCCACTAAAACATTGTCTAGCACGACTAGGATATTTATTAAGAGGTTAAATAACACCATACTTGTCGTTGAGATTTACATGTAGTCAATATTTAGTACACTGGATAATCAACATACAAGTACATTAATGATTTTGCAGTCTTATACGTAAATTATACTCGTTTATGACCGGTAAAGACAAACTCACCCCAACGGTTAAATTCCATGTCGTCACAGTTGAAAACAATAGATATCTATTATTCATAAGTTATGTTAATGTACATGTTTATATCTATAAGTGTTAGATAACTGGTATTGTTAAGACGTCATTAGATACGTAAATATACGTAAACATATGTGTTGAGGTTAAACATTGATACTGTTAAGTACATGGCTCAGCGTAGTGTCTTTAAAACGTAGTATACAACCAATTATTTTTACTTAAACAAGAGAGAGAAACTGATGTAAAATGACACCAACATTAGTTACTTAAGTAATGACTTAAAGACATGAATATACCCACTTCTTTCTGAAGAGGTAAGAGACTCCGGCTCAGGACCGGCTCAGGACCAGGATTCGCTTTCCGGGTCAGATCATTGACAAACCATTGATTGATTGCTTGATTGATTGTTGTTTAACACCTATGACAAAAAGTGGAAAACATTGTGACAAAAGGAGAAATTACACGTTATGTGCAATTTCTTTTTTTGTCACTATGTTTTCACAAAGCTGTCTGCTGCAGAGGGGAAAGGGTTAATGACATCGTTTGACGAGGTATTGGTACGCCTGTGTATCTTCACATTCATGCCCGAGTCTCCACTCTACACAGATGCATAACGACCTGCATCGCTAGACGTCGATCGAACTGAAGGATAAAAGGTGCAGTTTGTGTATGTAACAGGATAGTATCGACATGGCAAACAATCTGTGTTTAAAGACCACCCATGCGAAGAGAACAATCTGGTCTTTGTTCACAGGTGGTCTTTAATTACAGGGTCATTTATGCAGAAAATGAGAAATTTGGAGTTAAAAGAGAGTTGCTTTAGACAGGGAATTGCTAAACAAAGGTGGTCTTTAGCACAGATTTCACTGTATTTAAAACAAACTTTATTTAAGTTATATCTTTCGATTGATATCATATATAATTCAAGATTAACAGTTATAAATTACCTGTATGCAATAAAATGTGAATGACTATTATTAAAATGTCACTTACAAATGTTACATATTCGGACATTTGAAAAATCAAAAAGGTACAGAAAAGAGAATGAAAGCTTCTTAAGATATGATTATGTTAACAACATTTGTTTTCTCGAGTCCACATTAGATAAAGATATTCATTTCTAATTATACCGTATTTCATCCTATCCCCGAATGTTTGACATTATAAGTGGCAATAATAAGACCTTTCAATACCACGCTAATGTGTATTAATACGTCCATTTAAGATTTGTAAATATTATTGTCAGACAGAAAAGTCCCTTAGATCGGATAGATGACACGCAAATTACAGGTACATATTTAGAATTCAATCAGGCGGTAATGAAAGAGAAGATTTTGATATCAATTTTCTACTCTAGATATCAATTAGGTTTTGATGTTTCCGCTTGATAAATTCTTCAATGGAAATAAACTTAACCCTTATATATATATATCCACAGTGCAATATTTTCTTTTGTAAATGCCGTATACCGAGATCAAAGTCCACGAAGTACGTCAGACGTGTACAGTTACTAGCTTCTGCTCTATTGTTATGTCTATGCAGAGAAACCGTTCGAAATATCATACGCCTAGCAGAATTGCCCGCAGGTCTAAACCATCACATGAGTCGAGTGGTTGAACTGAGCAGTTCAGCCTTTCTTCGATGGAATGTGACACTGCTTAATCCATATGCTACGTCCATGATTAAAGCAATACAACTGTAACGTTATCTGGCTTCATATTAAAGTGATTCGTCTTTCGCGCTACTGAATCACTCTTGTGATTTTGGATCATTTATTTTTTGTGAGTCATATTTGAATATGTTTAATTAATATTTGTCCCATATAATTACAATAATTGTTTTGCTATCATTATAATTCGTTTCTCTCTTAATATACCGTTTTATCAGAACCTCTAATTAAATTGCCCAGTAGAAAATGTTAATGACAAAATGACATATCAGGGTCAGTTAAACGGCCCATTTCGAGGGCTTGGCGTGAAACGGTTGTAACTAAAAGTTGTATTTTTGTACCAAGGTTAATCACCTCGTCATAAAGTCTTTATAAGCGTTAAATCATTTTTCTTGGTAAACAATGGAAATATAGGTGCCATTGCTCGTTCTGAAAATTGTCCCAAAACCAGGGTTTTAAAAATAGGTGTTTAGTTACAACCGTTTCACGACAAGACCTCGTTTTCCCTTTCTTAGATTATATTGTCAATGTGATAAAGATTCTTATAAAAGACGACCGTCAATGGGCAGAATGCGAGGTTAAAAGATTAGAAGCGTATATAGTTTACCTGGGAATGTTTGGTCTCTTTGATTTAAATGGACTTGCAGTAGGCAAAATGACCTCTAATCTCTATTGGTGTAGCTAAACGAGATAATAAACGAACTGCTTGTTTAAGACAATGTTTGATTGTTGATTGTTGATAGGTCACGATTGTCAGACAGTGCACACTATTCCAGTGCTTTCTACGAGACAAACTAACTAAAGCATTGGCTCTTTGACTTTTCCTAAAAGAAGTATTGACCGAAATGGATAGTTCGTGTAGTCGAGATAATCTGTTGAAACCTTACTGGTTAAATCCATCGAGTCACATTACCGTAAACATATACGATCTAGTTCAATGTTGAAGCACAAATATAATTACTTTAATTCTTTCAATGCATTAATTTACAAAGTCGACTCTTTCATGTTGAAAATTGGACCACTTCATGTTTCGTACATCAGACAATTGGTAAATAAATAATGTATAAGTAGCAAACAATACATATTTAAGGAAGGACAGATCGCTATGACCTGTCCCACCTGAATCTGAATTGTTTACAAACGCCATTGATTGCATTTGGCAGCGAAAGGCTTCACAACTATTGTAGGAACGTTAAACACAGAACCTCGCTCTGTAAAAAACAATTGTATGACAGTGAACAGTTCAGGTTCAAGGTCATCCGGCGCATCCTAGCAGTCTGAGCTGATTCTTCATCGTTCGCCAATAAATCGCAGAGGGTTTTTAAATAAATGTGTAAGCAGTATCCATTTTTGGAGTCTCAGTATAAAAACTTATGCAGTTCTTTTGTTAACTTTTATGGCATTGCTCATACTTTGATTGTAGATCTTACAACCTCGAGACAGTTCACTTAAAGGTGCTGAACTCCGGAAAGATATCAGAAATGTTGAAATGTTGAAACTTCTGTAATTATTCCAAAAAGTGACAACGAAGTAAGAAAGTAATAGTTCAAAACTGTTTTGGCAGTAAATGTTGAAAAACAGTCAATTGAAATGTATTTAAATGTTCATTGTACTGGGAAGTGAAATTATTACTTAGAATTACGATTCTCCTATTTCAAGACAACTTTTGAACAGTTTTAACACTTTGACTATACTATCTTTAATCTGGAGTTCAGCACCTTTTTTCGACTGACATAAAGCAGAACCAATTTCAGTAATATGCTTTACTAGACCTCTCAACAGTTTAACACAATCTAATTCTGACTACATCGTTGTGTGAGATTTCGATCTTAGTGGGGGAATAAACAGGAAAATACCTAACTAATCTTAGGTACAATGCACAAGATGGATGCCACAGGAAATCCGACATTATGAGGTTTGTTGAATAAATGACGGTTACAGTCGAACTGAACACAGTCGTTAGTCAGTCATAATTTCTTTGATGTTCCCGGATTATGATAAGTTGGCAAAATGGTAAATATTGATCAGATTGTGTAGCGACACACATTGATCTACTGTTATTCTTCACTGGTTGCAAAGTCCTAACGATCTGTTTGGCAGGTGCAAATGAATTATGTCTTACATTAGGTATTGTTTGGCGTAGCCAAAATGAAATAAGTCGTACATTAGGGACTTGTAATTATAGATGTGGTCCGAATGAAATAGGTCATACATTAGGCATGTGTATTTATAAATGTGGTCCAAATGAAATACGTCGTACATTAGGAACTTTTATGTATTTAGTTTAAATGAAATACGTCGTACATTAGGCACTTTTATGTTTTTAGTCCAAATGAAATACGTCGTACATTAGACACTTTTTATGTATAAATGTGGTCGAAATGAAAAACGTCGTACATTAGGTATTGTTTGGCGTGGTTTAAATGAAATACGTCAACATTTGGGCACGTTTATGTATGCATGTTGTCGAAATGAAATGCGTCGTTCATTAGGCACCTTTATGTATTTAGTCCAAACGAAGTACCCCGTACATTAGGCACTTTCATGTATTCATGTGGTTCAAATGAAATACATTGTACATTAGGTACTATTTGATGTGCTCCAAATGAAATACGTCGTGCATTAGGATTTTTTGTTGTATGCAAGTGGTCCAAATGAAATATGTCTTACATTAGGTACTGTTTGGCATGGTCTAAATTAAATACGTCATACATGAATTATTGTTTGTCGTAGTTCAAATGATATATGTCGTACATTGGGCACTTATATGTATAAATGTTGTCATACTGAAATGCGTTGTACATTAGACGAATGTACGAATGTGATCCAAATGAAATATGTCGTACATGAGGCAGTTTTATGTATTTAGTGCAAACGAAGTACGCCGTACATTAGGCACTTTCATGTATGCATGTGGTCCAAATGAAATACGTCGTACATCAGGCACTTTTATGTATACATTTGGTCCAAATGAAATACGTCGTACAAAACGCACTTTTATGCATAAAGGTCCAAATGAAATACGTCGGACATGATGCACACAGTATGTTTACATTTGACGGCCTTTGTTAGAAGTGTTGCCCACACAGAGTCACCTTCACAGTAGTCAGGACATACGCGGTCTGCAAGGGACACTGAAGAATAAGACCATTGTCTGATATACTTAATTGTATCTTTTAAAAGACATACCTACATACATTATATTAACATCGGCAATTATTTAACATCGACAACGTACTTGGCATTTAGCAAAGATGGACAAGTAAATGCAAAGAAAACGTTAATTTCCACACAACTGTTTGCTGCAGAGTCACCAAACGTGTTTCTATCCGGCATATTGGACTGTGACAGTAGTACATACGATCTAATTAAATGTATACTTATTAACAAAGGGAGACAACCAGTACATCTTAAAATATATTAATGCCTGAAAGAAGTGTTCTTATAAAAAATAAAGAATACATAAATAATAATAAAGAAATATGATTTAGTTATTTTATTATCATTTCTAGAAATTGACATGTAATAATTATACTAACAAAACAAAATCAAATATCATAAAATTATTGGGTACAAAGAACATGTATAATAATATTATTGTAGATTTCCAAATCTATGTATATATTATACATTAAACAAATTAATATTAAATATTTTCGTCGCCAGATCAAATCATTCTATATCCGTTGATCGTATCTTTTTGTTTCCCAATAAAGAAACTAACATGGAGTTAACACTTGGTATTGTGGACAGGCACTATCACACTACCCTGGTCCACATTCTGTTTGTCTTTAACATAGAGTTAAACCGTCTGATCTATCAACTTTTGACAGATACTACGGGGTACATAAACTATCGATGTTTCAAAAGGCGAAATGATTAAGGAAATTATTTTCGGCAACATGTGATAATTGAGCCCGTCAACTGGGGAGGGTAAAATTAGCCGTTCCACGAGAAAACCAACATTATGTCGACCCGGATAAGCCTAAGCATGCCGCGAAGGCTATTCCGGGCAGACACTGTTCGCCTCCTGTGAATTTTCTGTTTCAAGAATCATTACTTTATACCTCATTCCCCCAGAGACAGAATGTGACAGACTGATCTGGGTCGAGACATTACGTAGAGTCCATAATGTTGGTTTTCTCGTGGGACGGCTCAAAGGATCTAGTTTATATCCAGATCAGCATGTGAATCTGCACAGTCTGATCAATAGTCACATTATTTACATATTACTTACACACACTTGTTAGACGCTTTTGTCAACTTACGTAGATTCTGATTAAACGGATGATATGTACAGGTTATCCCAACTTGTACTATTCCTCATGGACGGGTTCACGTGTGTTAGGCATACACGGGGTATTATTGCGTCACTAAACGCAATGAATGTAACTTCTTGTAAAATGGTAGCGATGTAGCCCCACTGGTTCTTACATCATACATGTGTATGTGATAGTCAGATTACGTTATTCAAGTATAGAGGCCATCGGCCCAGACTTTTAACGCATCTAAAGTAGACACATTCTTAAAACTCACATGGCAGTGTACAATTTCTACTTCTCCAATAATGCTTTCGACACGACACAAAATGAGAAATCGTTCATAATTTGCAATTTCCCTCTTTCCCATCAATATCACATTTAAATTTGCACTTTCATTTGTCAATATGTTTATGTTTTCTCTGCCCCATGCCCCCATGCCCCCATAAACACGTGTTTCAAACGTCTACGTGTATGTGGGGACGGGATAATAACGCAATGTGGGTAATGACAACAGTCAATGGGGTGACAAGAGGGTTGTCAAGGGGTGAATGTTTTTTGTCAGATTTATTTTCAATGAAACCTCTCCAAACATTCAATTATAATTGTAAAAAAATTGGTAAGTAAAATTGAACATGTCATTAAAACCTAAATAGATTTATAACACATGGTACATATCACGCGATCCTCCGAGTAAAGATTGTAATGGCGTTTGGGCAAGGACATGTTTAGCCCCCTTTGCGAGATTGCAGAATTGAGACATTTTCAAAGTCTTACAAATAATTTTTTATTTTTTTCATTACTCAATATCTTTTAATCAAATATTAACTAATCGTTCACAGTATATATATTTCTGAATGAAGTATCACTGACGGAATGTTTTAAATTGTCGCCCAAACTTGGCCAGTTTGTCTTATGTGTCTTGCACGTACATTATACATATATATATCGGAGATAAGTCTAGGCAACTAAAATGTTGAATTCTCGTGAACTCAAGTGTTGTCTAAAAAAAGATTATATATCCCCTTTAAATGATTGTTCCATTCCTTGCTTATTTTTGTTCTCTTTAAAAGCGATAAAAGAAACATCATGTGCTTTATGATGTCTGTGATCTTACACACAATCCGCAAAGTATTTTTTTTTTGGCAAGGAGCGTTTTTATCTGTACTTCATAATTAAGTGAGAGTCAAAAATGTACTGGATATTTTTCGCTTTGATCTGGCCGATTAAAATAATATATCATATTGCAAATGATCCTTTAGATGTGACAAATAATATTCAGAAATACATTTATAAAAATATAATTCTTTATAGGATGATTTAAGGTCGTAGGCTTGTCAATCATGTGTTGCGTGGTTGTAGTCGATACAAATGGTCGGCCGTGTGTATCAAAATAAAGATGTGTAAAATGTTTAATCTTAACAAAAATATCTAGTCAGAAAATCATCGACCCGAGAATAAACCAGGTGTAAACGATTCTACCCGTACTTTTATTATCCGATATTTCAATTTTTATTGTATAATATAAAACCCATAATATGGTATTGATGGAGAAGAAGTGTTAGTTATCCCTTTCCTCGCCTGATACACACTACGTTTAAAGATGCCTTAGCAGCGCACTCTTTCTAAATAACATATTAAAAAGGATATGTTATTCCAAACGAGAAATAACTTGACTTCCCACATTGTTTGTTTTAATTCCGTATTATACTTACTCTTGCACTATTATAGAACGGTTTACTTCGGATGTTTTTACAGCATACGGCTATACCAATATTACATTATGTTAATGACTGCGTGTATATCATTAAGACGTTCTGTGTCGTTCACAGGTGTCAATCAAGGTGGGAAGTTAACATTAATGGAAGGATTTATGCCTGTCATAAATTAGTCTATGTTCCCATGGTACCTAAAGAACGCGACGTGAAAAGCTACTGAACACTTTCAATAAAACGAGTAATTACAAATAAATCAATTAATATACTTTTCGGTAGGCTACGCAAAGATTTCGACTTCAGTAGTTTATGTTGTTAATATTCACTTTAAGAGCACTTAGATCAAATGTGTATGTACTTCACGACACTAACGTTACTTAGCACGTAAACAACACAAGTATATACTTATACATACTCTCTGAAACACGTATAGCTGCCTCACTTCAAATAAATGTGTCTATTTCTCTCAATGTTTCAATTATGAGTGTCCATTATACATTGCAATCGTTCTCATAATAAGGGGAAAGTTCTAAGTAAACAATATATTCGTAATTATTATTATGACGAAATCACATGACGCCCCATTTTCACTATCCCGGATTGGCGCCCCGGTAGGACACGGCTGATGGTCTGGAAGAAACCTTGTCAAAACGGGAAGACAACCGCGGCGGCACCACCGTAGAAGTTGGGGATGATCCGTTATGAATCCTGTTGTTCCGGTTCGAACCGACAGACCGTCCAGGATGTTTTAAAATGTTTAAGACAACCGGGAGAGACCCGGAGCAATATCAGGAACCGGCTCGATCCGGAACAATGTCAGTATTCACCCGTGCAGGGTCGGGTCTCTACAATGGTTATATGGGGGGTGGTCAGCGCTTGCCCCGGTTTATATACTATCCGGTTACCAATGGGGGCCACCCGGGACAAAGACGGGAATGTGAGAATGCAATTGATTTTTCGACAAAAATATTCTGGATCATCCGGTTATACCGGATATATTTTCACCAGGATAAACCAGGACCAGAACCAGGACAATGAGAATGAGGCTTAATGCAAAAGAAACTATTTTTAGGAAATAAACGTCACGTTCAAGTAAACATTGACTGACAAGAGAATAACTGCCACATACGAATAGAGAAAACATTGATTTCGAAATACTTCCAGTTACTTACAGTGTCCCACTTAGACTAAATAGTCACTATATATATTTATTTTTACTGGAATTTTATCACGTATCTTTTGCAAAATATCGTATAAAATGTATAATAGGCTACGAGGCTCTTTAAGAATTGATATGTTCGTTAATGTAAATGGATCTTGTATAGCGATTATTGTGGAGAAGGTGGGGTCTTAATGACCGCATATTAGAATTTAAAACAATACGCGTTCGAAAGAAGTAGATTTTTTTCTAAATTTTGGAGCATGTTTAAAATTGTCGTTTCACCAAATATTCGCTGTGGAATAGCGCATCTTCTGACGTCAGAGCATGGCGGCTAGGCCTACTGTAAATGTTCACAGTTAATACACATTAAGCTAAAGTACGCCGGTGTTATGGTCGATTGACACATTTTGATCATGTGGATCATTAGAAAAATCATTTATTATTTCTCTACCCAAGAACAGGTCTGAGAGGCGATTTTCGGCGAAAATTCTTGACGGAATCGAGCAAGGGGATGAAATCTCGTTGCAATCATTGTCTTTTTAAGTTTTTATATAATACCATATAGAGATGATATTTATACTAACAGGGTCTCTTGTGGATTTTTCCCCAAATCCATGACCGTCATTATTATTATTGCGCGGGTGCATCAGCGCATATATTGGTTGTGTTTAGAACTACCACTGGTGCAATGGGCTTGCGCATTCGCCGTGTTCATCGTCTTGATCGCGCATGCACCGTATTTTACCGTCAGCTCTGGGATATTTCCGTAGCAGTTCGTCACTAGACTGGTTCTCGTTCGAGTTTGCAATAGAAGATTAAGATTAGTGAACCAGTCTATTTATATGCGAGTTGATTTTTTTTTATAATTAAAATGTAAATTAAAACCATAGTGTAACGTGTACCGGCGTTAAGCCATCACGGGTCACCCATCCAGGCACAAACCGCGATGAACGTTGCTTAACTTTACGAAAAGGTCAACCACTCTACCCATACCCCGTTCCTGTTACATTTCTCCCTCTTTTCACTTGACTTCGACCCGAGGTCACACAACTGAACACAAACAGTATACCAGAGCGGAGTCTATGTAACATCACTTGGAACCACCGGGGTTTTAATAACACGATAATGGAGATATTTTCATAAATGCGAAGTTATTGTGCTAAATTTTGCGATATTAAGAATATATTAAGGGAAAAAAAGACGCGTATGCGCAGACAAATGTTTACAATAATTTTGGGAAATCGAGGTCAACACGTTGGGAAAAGGAATTTTTGATTTCGTTTTACGTATTTAACTTAATAATTATTGTTATCATATATTTATATCAAATATTTAAAAGCGGATTTCGTGTTTTTCGAATCAAACAGTATTTCTTAAGCCATAACAATGCTGATTCCCGCGCTAACATCCAATTGCTGCATCTTGCAGCAACTCTTGTTGTATATAATATCATGATAGACTATTTGGTTCAGAAAATGGTGATCGCGGATTAACACTGAATGCAAGTGTCCTGTGGTTGGTGGTCTTAAACACTGCTCTTGTATTCTATTGTCAATAATTATGTGAACAAGTATAACTTTTGCGCTTTTCGCAGATTTTCCACGAAATTGTTAACATTTACATATGTATGACAAGTGTAGAAAGAAATCTGCCTGTGAAGTGATGTTAATTGATTTAAAATGATAGTGTTTATCAGAAAGTTCTTCAATCCTTCCTTGACGATCTCGTGTATAGTAACTATCCTGATCAGCCAGTGTATAAGTAAGTAAGTAAGTAAGTAAATCATTTAATACATATATACAAAAACATATAAATAAATACACCCTGTCCGACGGACCAATTAGTCACTATTAATATACATTATAATATGGCAAGCGAAACTACAATTTAAAGATTAAAGTGTTATAGATATAGGATGTGAGTAAAGATTAAATAAATAGTATCTTTATTAAATTTGATTAATGAAAGTATGAAAATCACATGAATATATAAATAAGTACAGTTACATAATGAAAATGTTGAAATGATTTAATGTTGATTCTTATTTATAATGTTCTTTTCTTCTTTTTATGAATGCAGATAATAAATATTTTGCCGTTTTCCTTGGGTAATCACATATCAAAGTGCATAGTTTTTCTTTTGGTGATAATGTAATCCATTCATCTGAGTCTAATATTTCATCAAAATAGTAATGACGCTCATTATCATAAAATGAACAATGTAACAAAACATGTGTTTCTTCTTCTGACACTCGCAAATCACAAAAGGTGCATAGTCTTTCCTCGGGTTTTTCACCTACAAAACGTATATGTGCAGGTTGATCGTAATCTATAATGCTCGCAAAGACTTTGAGGTAACTGCAGAGCTCTATATATGGAGCGTTGTTCATGTTCTAAAATCCGTATTTGACATCTAAAACCTATGTTGTGAATACTCAAAAGAATCGTTTCAGTGAGATGATTCTTTTCAGTGCCCACAACATAGGTTTTAATACTTTAGCACGGTGCTAAGAGAGATATCATATAAGAAATACCTATTTACTCCTCCTTGTCTAGTCTTCTGGCGGTTAGTGTTCGTACAGAACGGCTCGTATACGCATTCTAATACGATTTCGCAACACCAGTAATCTATCAGCGTTTGTTTATTTCCTGATTACCAAGACAAGTGAAGCGTGTGAGATAACCTAATCCACGTAGCCTTCCCAGATCAACAACCAATATACATGCAAATTTACCAGAATCCCTGGCTGTTCAGCACAGCTGACAATTACTGCTACGTCGCCTTTAATTCAATACTATCGCTGATTATTCTTGTTTGGGGTATGTTGATTAATTCAAATTTAATTACTTTGGACAATAAAGATACGTACAGTTTTTGGTATGTTGGTTCCACGAATTGCGATTCTATGACCCCTTCCATTACGATGGAGATCCTATAAGCCACGCGATCACGCCACATTGATCACGGTTATTACGGGGAATCCCATCGGCGCTCTCAAGTCTAGATGTCATAACGTGAAAACTATCAACAAATATCTTTTAAAACACTTGTAAATATCACCAGGAAACTTCTGCTTCTTTGTATTTATCGCTCTAATGCACTTATTTGATGGAAATCGGGCTGCTGTTCTATTTCAGAACTTTTCAAGAAACTTTGTCCATGCAGTGTAACCAACATCGAAATACAAACATCAATCTCAATATGGAACCCTCTTTTTTCATATCAATTCGTTATTATATCAACTACAAATGCAAATATGCGTTTGATTTATATCGGCTAGGAGCTGATTTCAACAGTTTTTCAATTATATCACAGCGACAGAACAGAACTGAACAGAATGATCCATTGGTGATACACATGTTTGTAAGACTTCTGTTGGCTATCAGTTTTTTAAGATTTATGTTTGCTATCAGTTTTGTATGATTTCTGTTGGCTTTCAGTTTTGTAAGATGTTTGTTGAATATCAGTTTTTTATTATTTATATTGACTATCAGTATTGTAAGATTTTTGTTGACAATCAGTTTTGTAAGATTTCTCTTGGCTATCAGTTTTGTATTATTTATATTGACTATCAGTAGTGTAATATTTATGTTGGCTATCAGTTTTGTAAGATTTTCTGTTGGCTATCAGTTTTGTAAGATTTCTGTTGACTATCAGTTTTGTAAGATTTCTGTTGAACATCAGTTTTGTATGATTTTTGTTGGCTATCCGTTTTTTTATGATTTCTGTTGGCTATCCGTTTTTTATGATTTATGTTGACTATCATTTTTGTAAAAGATTTATGTTGGCTATTAGTTTTGTAAGACTTCTGTTGTCTATCAGTTTTGTATGATTTGTGTTTGCTATCAGTTTTGTATGATTTGTGTTTGCTATCAGTTTTGTAAGATTTCTGTTGGCTATCAGTTTTGTAAGAATTATTTCGCCTATCAGTTTTGTAAGATTTCTTATGGCTATCATTGTTGTATGATTTCTGTTGGCTATCAGTTTTGTAAGATTTCTGTTGGCTATCAGTTTTGTATGATTGCTATTAGCCACCTTTTTCGTAAGATTTTCGTTAGCTATCAGCTTTGTTTGATTTCTGTTGGCTATCAGTTGTGTATGATTTTTGTTGACGATCAGTTTTGTAAGATTTCTTTTGCCTATCAGTTTTGTATAATTTCTGTTGACTATCATTTGTCAATTTGCCATTGTCGGGTATCTTCAACTATTAAAAGTTGAGGTATCACGCCATACCATGTTGAGTTTATTTGGAAGATAAGCAATATCAAGGTACCAATCGGATAATCATGCCAATCAAAATGTATGGCATGAAATGTGGAAAATATTTCCAGTGTAGCTACGTCACGGAACGGAAAGAATAAAGCAATGTAATTTTAATCCGCAATATGTTTTTAAGTTAGGCTATAACATTTAATATTGACACTGCAGGGATCGCTTGTTTGATTCGATTTAAAATAAATGAACTATTGGATTAGTCCCTGTTTGATATCGCCTCTTAAAGAATTACTTTTGATAACTATTATATAATAAAAGGATTCATAATAAGAGCTACTACATGTCGGCCGCACTGTACTGGGTTTTGATTTTACGTATTAAGATAACACGAGAGTTTTCCCCTTGTAACCGTCCTTTTTCTGTTATAACCATATCTTAAGCCAAAACAATTGTTGCTAGACCTGTAGTAGAATGGCACAGATTAGTTCAGTTTGACATCGACATATATTAAGAGGCAACTATCAACATCGAGTGTTATATATATTCAAATGGACATGATTCTAATATTCAGAACAGATTCATTTAAATTTGACAATAACGTAGTATGGCATTCGTATTTATTGCTGCAGTAAACTGTCGCCAAACGCTAATCTCTATTGGACCATTCAACATAAATACTTTGTATGCAACCATAGGTTTGTTTGTGAATATATGGTCGTTATAATCATTATTTAGACCACACCACTTGAAAACCGATTTCCTATACTTAGCGACTAGCGGAAATAAACACAGTTTGCACTGGTCATAGACTCATAAAAACATCCGGAGATTGGTTCTGACCGAAACATTACATAGTGGTATGTGATTTGATTATAAATATCATTGATTACTAAAACTCTTAGGTTGGCTGATCCGGGTCGATACGTTATTATTTTTACGTACGGGTCCACAATGTTGATTTTCTCGTATTCGGCTCATTGTTTTTCCGAACTCAAAACTTCAAGCATAAACGTTGTCTTCTTTTAAACCATTTTAATCCGTATCATTATTTATTCCAACGGTGGGTATTTATTCCTAGACAAGAGCCTTTATTTTTTTTTCCGCCTTTTAAATGAAAATGGAAACATTGGGAAATAGGGATATTTTACAAGATAATTAAAATAAATTTATAAAATGAAATGCGAGCAGTACTACAAAACAATCACATGGCCTTATCTTATAATCTAAAATTGTGCTTGTCAAACTGACGGGATTGTGAAACCTTCATTTCGTCCTAAATCGCGATCCAGCAGACAATTACAAGTAATGTCAATGACGAACTCGTTTCTCCTCGACCGGTATTGAACAAAAGACGGTGATGATTTTAGACACATTTCAATGAAGTGACATTCATTAAGGTCTAATTACCCCCAAAAAACCTTTGTAAGTAAATTCTCCAACCCTTCCTCGACTGACATATTGCCACTAAACAAGAAAGCGATATATTAGCGACATACCTATTAAAATCCTGACACATAAATCAGAATGCATTGCAATATTTTATATAAAATAAGTAGACTGTACATGACTTCCTTGCATCCATCGAGCCGGAACATATCGACGGTAGACGTGTATCTACGACAACAGGTAACAAGGGTTCTTGAACATTATATCCGATTTCTAAAATCAGATCGAAAATAAGTGCATTGAAATGTAACGAACCTGATATCCCACACGGTTTTCTAGATAAT